>PISX010008892.1:0-78965 GCA_004024625.1 Mellivora capensis
TCTCCATTGAGAATGATATTTGCGGTGGGTTTTTCATAGATGGCTTTGATAATATTGAGGTATGTGCCCTCTATCCCTACACTTTGAAGAGTTTTGATCAGGAAGGGATGCTGTACTTTGTCAAATGCTTTTTCAGCATCTATTGAGAGTATCATGTGGTTCTTGTTCTTTCTTTTATTAATGTGTTGTATCACATTGGTTGATTTGTGGATGTTGAACCAACCTTACAGCCCTGGAAAAAATCCCACTTGGTCGTGGTGAATACTCCTTTTAATGTACTGTTGAATCCTATTGGCTAGTATTTTGGTGAGAATTTTCGCATCTGTGTTCATCAAGGATATTGGTTTGTAATTCTCTTTTTTGATGGGATCCTTGTCTGGTTTTGGGATCAAGGTGATGCCGGCCTCATAAAATGAGTTTGGAAGTTTTCCTTCCATTTCTATTTTTTGGAACAGTTTCAGGAGAATAGGAATTAATTCTTCTTTAAATGTTTGGTAGAATTCCCCTGAAAAGCCATCGGGCCCTGGGCTTTTGTTTGTCTGGAGATTTTTGATGACTATTTCAATCTCCTTACTGGTTATGGGTCTGTTCAGGTTTTCTATTTCTTCCTGGTTCAGTTGTGGTAGTTTATATGTCTCTAGGAATGCATCAATTTCTTCCAGATTGTCGAATTTGTTGGCGTAGAGTTGCTCATAGTATGTTCTTATAATTGTTTGTATTTCTTTGGTGTTGGTTGTGATTTCTCCTCTTTCATTCATGATTTTATTTATTTGGGTCCTTTCTCTTTTCTTTTTGATAAGTCTGGCCAGGGGTTTATCAATCTTAATTCTTTCAAAGAACCAGCTCCTAGTTTCTTTGATTTGTTCTTTTGTTTTTTTTGGTTTCTATTTCATTGATTTCTGCTCTGATCTTTATGATTTCTCTTCTCCTCCTGCTGGGTTTAGGCCTTCTTGTTCTTTCTCCAGCTCCGTTAGGTGTAGGGTTAGGTTGTGTATTTGAGACCTTCCTTGTTTCTTGAGAAAAGCTTGTACCGCTATATATTTTCCTCTCAGGACTGCCTTTGCTGTGTCCCACAGATCTTGAACCGTTGTGTTTTCATTGTCATTTGTTTCCATGAATTTTTTCAATTCTTTGATTTCCTGGTTGACCCATTCATTCTTTAGAAGGATGCTGTTTAGTCTCCATGCATTTGGGTTCTTTCCAAATTTCCTCTTGTTATTGAGTTCTAGCTTCAGAGCATTGTGGTCTGAAAATATGCAGGGAATGATCCCAATCTTTTGGTACCGGTTGAGACCTGATTTATGACCCAGGATGTGATCTATTCTGGAGAATGTTCCATGTGCACTAGAGAAGAATGTGTATTCTGTTGCTTTGGGATGAAATGTTCTGAATATATCTGTTATGTCCATCTGGTCCAGTGTGTCATTTAAGGCCTTTGTTTCTTTGTTGATCTTTTGCTTGGATGATCTGTCCATTTCAGTAAGGGGAGTGTTAAAGTCCCCTACTATTATTGTATTATTGTCAATGTGTTTCTTTGATTTAGTTATTAATTGGTTTATGTAGTTGGCTGCTCCCATGTTAGGGGCATAGATATTTAAAATTGTTAGATCTTCTTGTTGTACAGACCCTTTGAGTATGATATAGTGTCCTTCCTCATCTCTTATTATAGTCTTTGGCTTAAAGTCTAATTGATCTGATATAAGGATTGCCACCCCAGCCTTTTTCTGATGTCCATTAGCATGGTAAATTGTTTTCCACCCCCTCACTTTAAATCTGGAGGTGTCTTCAGGTCTAAAATGAGTTTCTTGTAGGCAACATATTGATGGGTTTTGTTTTTTTATCCATTCTGATACCCTGTGTCTTTTGATTGGGGCATTTTAGCCCATTAACATTCAGGGTAACTATTGAGAGATATGAATTTAGTGCCATTGTATTGCCTGTAAAGTGACTGTTACTGTATATTGTCTCTGATCCTTTCTGATCTACTACTTTTAGGGTCTCTCTTTGCTTAGAGGACACCCTTCAATATTTCCTGTAGAGCTGGTTTGGTGTTTGCAAATTCTTTTAGATTTTGTTTGTCCTGGAAGCTTTTTATCTCTTCTATTTTCATTGATAGCCTAGCTGGATATAGTATGCTTGGCTGCATGTTTTTCTCGTTTAGTGCTCTGAATATATCATGCCAGTTCTTTCTGGCCTGCCAGGTCTCTGTGGATAAGTCTGCTGCCAGTCTAATATTTTTACCATTGTATGTTACAGACTTCTTTTCTCGGGCTGCTTTCAGGATTTTCTCTTTGTCGCTAAGACTTGTAAATTTTACTATTAGGTGACCGTGTGTGGACCTATTGTTAGTGATTTTGAGGGGGGTTCTCTGCACCTCCTGGATTTTGATGCTTGTTCCCTTTGCCATATTAGGGAAATTCTCTACAATAATTCTCTCCAATATACCTTCTGCTCCCCTCTCTCTTTCTTCTTCTTCTGGAATCCCAATTATTCTAATGTTGTTTCGTCTTATGGTGTCACTTACCTCTCGAATTCTCCCCTCGTGGTCCAGTATTTGTTTGTCTCTCTTTTGCTCAGCTTCTTTATTCTCTGTCATTTGGTCTTCTATATCACTAATTCTTTCTTCTGCTTCATTTATCCTAGCAGTAAGAGCCTCCATTTTTTTATTGCACCTCATTAATAGCTTTTTTGATTTCAACTTGGTTAGGTTTTAGTTCTTTTATTTCTCCAGAAAGGGCTTTTATTTCTCCAGAGAGGGTTTCTCTAATATCTTCCATGCCTTTTTCAAGCCCGGCTAGAACCTTGAGAATTGTCATTCTGAACTCTAGATCTGACACATTACCAATAGGTCCCTAACCTTCGGTATCGCCTCTTGTTCTTTTTTTTTGTGGTGAGTTTTTCTGCCTTGTCATTTTGTCCAGATAAGAATATATGAAGGAGCAAATAAAATACTAAAAGGGTGGCAAAGACCCCAGGAAAATGCCCTTTAACCAAATCAGAAGAGACCGCAAATCGTGGAGGGGGGAAAGGGGTAAAAAGAAGTTCAGAAAAAAAATTTTTTAAAAAGAAAACAAATAAAAAATATAAAAAAGAAAAAAATATATATATATTAGACTGGTAACTAGAACAGGGTCACCCACTTAATTGTGGGGTATTTTGGTCTTTTAGAAGAAAGTACCTCCCAAAATTTTAAAGAATGAAGAACGTATATAAGAGTAAACACAATGAGGGGATGGAATATGCCTATAAAGAGGAAAAAAAATTTTTTAATTTCTAAAAAAGGAGTTGATAAAGTAAGTTGGTTGGGAGAATAAAGAAAAAGAAAGTGGAGAGATTTTGCTCAGGCTGGAGACTAGACCAAGCCCAGAGCTCGATTTAGGGTATATTTTGGTCTATTAGAAGAAGTTGTACCCCAAATTTTTTAGAAGAAAAAACCCTATGTGTATACAAAAAATAAAGTTAGATACAATGAAGGATAAAATATGACTATAATAATGAAGGTTCAAAAAAATTATTTTTATGAAAGGTATTGTTAAGATAAACTAGTTAAAAAAACGTTAAAAGAGGAAAGGGTAAATGTTAAAAAAAAATTTAGAAGAAGAAAAAAATTAAATTAACTGCAAGACTAAAGAATCATGGGGAGAAAGCCATGAATTCCATGCTTTGCTTTCTCCTCCTCTGGAATTCCGCTGTTCTCCTTGTTAAGTGAACTTGGTCTTGGCTGGATTTCTTGTTGATCTTCTGGGGGAGGGGCCTGTTGTAGTGACTCTCAAGTGTCTTTGCCCGAGGCAGAGCTGCACTGCCCTTACCAGGGGCCGGGCTGAGTAATCCGCTCGGTTTCGCTTTCGGGAGCTTTTGTTCCCTGAGCGCTTTCCGTAGAGTCCGGAAGACGGGAATGAAAATGGCGGCCTCTCAGTCTTGGGCCTGGAGGAGCCGAGAGTTCGGGGCCCCACTCCTCAGTGCGCCCTCAGAGAAAGGCCCCAATGACTCCCGTCTCCCTGGTCTCCGGCCGCGCTCCGAGCTCACCCAGCCTGCAACCGGTTCAAGGTAACCCCGAGCTGAGAGCTCACTCCTCAGTTCTGTCTCTGTAGCCGGCTTCCCCGCTCCGATACCTGTGAGCTCTGCGACACTCAGACACCCCCGATCCTTCTGTGACCCTGCAGGACCTGGGGCCACGCTGACCCCGCGTGGGCTTTGCCCCAGTTTAACCTCTGGAGCCATGTCCCTCCATGGAGCAGACTTTTAAAAGTCCTGATTTAGTGCTCCGTGGCTCCGCCGCTTGCCGGGAGCCGGCCCCTCCCCCGCGGTCCTGTCGCTTTGGATTCACTTCTCCGCCGGTCCTATCTTCCAGAAAGTGATTGATTTTCTGTTTCTAGAATTGTTGCTCTTCTCTTCAGTCTCCTATTGGATTTGTAGGTGTTTGCAGTGGATTGTCCCAGTTTCATTCTTTTGCCTGTTGGTCTCCAGTTTTCCCAATACCCTTTGCTGTAGAGATGGTCTATTTTTCCATTGTGTATTCTTTCCTGCTTCATGAAAGATTAATTGACCGCATAATTATGGGTTTAAGTTTTCGGTTTTCTATTCTGTTCCATTGACCTATGTGTCTATTTTTGGGCCAGGACCATACTGTTTTCATGACTACAGCTTTGTAATATAACTTGAAGTCTAGAATTGTGATGCCTTCAGCTTCTTATCCTTTGTTTTATTAATGTGCTGTATCACATTGATTGATTTGTGAATATTGAATCACCCTTGCAGCCCAGGAATAAATTCCCCGTGATTGTGGTGAACAGTTCTTTTAATGTACTGTTGGACTCAATTTTCTAGTATTTTATTGAGAATTTTTGCATCCATGTTCATCAGGGATATTGGCCTGTAGTTCTCTTTTTTGTGGAGTCTGGTTTTGGTATCACGGTAATGCTGGGTTCATAGAATGAATTTGGAAGTTTTCCTTCTTTTCCTATGTTTTGGAATCGTTAGAGAGGAACAGGTATTAATTCTCCTTTAAATGTCTGGTAGAATTCACCTGTGAAGCCATCTGGTCCTGGACTTTTGTTTGTTGGGAGTTTTTGGATTATTGATTCATCTACTTGGCTGATTATCTGTCTGTTCAAGTTTCTGTCTCCTCCCATTTCAGTGTTGGTAATTTATATGTTTCTAGGAATTTACCATTTTTTCCAGGTTGTCTAATTTGTAGGCATGTAGTTTTTCATAGTAGTCTCTTATAATTATTTGTATTTCTGTGGTGTTGGTTGTTATTTATCTTCTCTCATTTGTGATTTTATTTTTTTGAGTCCTTTCTCATTTGTTTTTGCTAAGTCTGGCTAGGGGTTTATCAACTTTACTGATTTTTACAAAGAACCAGCTTATGGCTTCATTGATCTGTTCTACTGTTTTTCTATCTTTCTTTCTTTCTTTCTTTTTTTTTTTAGTTTCTATATAATTTAGTTCTGCTCTAATCTCTATTATTCCCTTCCTTCTGATGTTTTTAGATTTTGTTTGTTCTTTTTCTAGATCCTTTAGGTGTAAGGTTAGGTTGTTTATCTTGCTTCTTGAGTAGTCCTGTACTGCTAGAAACTTCCCTCTTAGGACCACCACTTCTGCTGCATCCAGCAGTTTTTGAACCAATGTGTCTTCATTTTAATTTGTTTCCCTGTATTTTTTTATTTCTTCTTTTATTTTCTAGTCGACCACATTCATTGTCTGGTAGCATGTTGTTTAAACTCTGTGGGTTTGTGTTTTTTCCAGATTTTTTCTTGTGATTGGCTTCCATTTTTATAGCATGGTGGTCAGAAAAGATGCATGGTATGACTTCAATCTTTTTGAATTTGTTGAGGCTTGTTTTGTGGCCTAATATGTGATCTATTCTAGAGAATGTTATGTGTGCCCTTAAAAAGAATATATCCTGCTGGTTTAGGATGGAATGTTCTGACTATATCTGTTAAATCCATTTGTTCCAGTGTGTCACCCAAAGCCATTGTTTCCTTGTTGATTTTCTATTTAGATGATCTGTCCATTGATGTAAGTGGAGTGTTAAAGTCCCCTACAGTTATTGTGTTATTATCAATTAGCTCCTTTATGTTTGTCATTAACTGTTTTATGTATTTAGATGCTTCCATGTTTACATTTGTTAGATCTTCTTATTGGATAGTCCCCCTTAAAATGATATAGTGCCCTTCATCTCTTGTTACAGTCTTTGGTTTAAAATATGGTTTGTCTGATACAAGTGTAGCTATTCTGACTTTCTTTTGACATCTATTTGCATGATAAATGACAACTGTTTCTCTATCCCCTCACTTTCAATCTATAGGTGTCTTTAGGTCTAAAATGACTGTCTTGTAGGCAGCATAAAGATGGGTCTTGTTTTCTTATCTATTCTGACATTCTGTCTTTTGATTGGAGCATTTAATCCACCTACATTCAGAGTAATTATTGAGAGGGTATAGCTCAGTGGTAGAGCATTTGACTGCAGAGTAATTATTGATAGATCTGTATTTAGTGCCATTTTACTACTTATTTTGTTATTGTTAATGGAAAATTTCCCTGTTCCTTTCTTGTCTTTGTCACTTTTGGTCTTTCCTTTCCACTCAAAGGGTCTCCCTTTAATATTTCTTGCATGGGTGGTTTAGTGGTCACAAACGCCTTTAGTTTGTTGTTGTTTGTTTTTTTTTTTTTGTCTTGGGAACTCTTTGTCTCTCCTTCTATTCTGAATAATAGACTTGCTATCATTGGATAGAGTATTCTTGTCTGTAGAGTTTTCTCATTTAGCACATTGAATGTCATGCCACTCTTTCCTGGCTTGTCAACTTTCCGTTGAGAGATCTGCAGTTGGCCTTATGGGTCTTCCCTTGTAAGTTAGGGACTATTTCTGTCTTGATTCTGTAGGATTTTTTCTTTATTACATATTTGCAAATTTAATTACAATATGTCTTGATGTCGGCCTGCTTTTGTTGATTTTGATGGGAGTTCTCTGTGCCTCCTGGATCTGGATGTCTGTTTCCTTCCCCAGATTAGGGAAGTTTTCAGCTATTATTTCCTCAAATTTCCTGCCCTTTTTCTCTCTCTTCTTCTGGAACTCCTATGACATGAATGTAATTACATTTGATGGCATCACTTAGTTCTCTAAGTCTATTCTCATGATCCATAATTCTTTCTCTCTTTTATTCTGCTTCCTTGTTTTCCATAATTTTATCTTCTGTGTCACTAATTTGTACCTCAGCTTCTTCCAGCCTTGTGTTCATTACATCCAGTCTGTTTCCAATCTCAGTTATTACATTTTTCATTTCTGACAGACTGGTTTTTTTACCTCTTTCATCTCTGTGGTAAGGGCCTCCCTGAAGTCTTCCATCCTTCTCTCAAGCCCAGTGAGTATCCTTATGATTGTTGCTTTATGTTTTCCATCAGGCATATTACTTACATTTGTTCCAATTAGAAATCTGACCCATGACCTTATCTTGTTGCTTCATTTGGGATGAATTCCTCCATCTTGGCATTTTGTCTAAGTCTCTGTCTTTTTCTGTGTGTTAGAGAAACCTGTTACGTGTCCTACTTTTGAGAGTAATAACTTTTTGAAGAAGTGGTCACGTAGTGTCCAGGGCCTGATGCTTCAGGGATTGTGTCTGGTGTGTGCTGTGTGCCCTCTGCTACTGTGTTTGGGTTGCTCTCTCCTTCAGGCCACTTGTCTGCAGAGGTTCTCCTTGCCTGCAGTGGGCAGGGTTTGATCCTTGGCCAGAGTGTGGCAAGTTTTAAGTAGGTGTGCTCTGCTCTGCTTGTTAAATGAGACCTAATACTATCTCTACTAGAACTGAAGCCTCGTAGAACTCTGGCTGGGAGACAAGGCGTGGACAGGGGTTTCTGCTGGTCTTCTGGGAAGGGGCCCTCCACTCTGGCACTGAGGCACATTTGTCCAAGAAGAGCAGTCCCAGCAGAGCATAGGAGTTTGGGATCGGGACCTGGTGTAAGCAGGTCAGGCAGCCAGTGTTGGTGCTGTGATGTTAACAGCAAATGTCTCTGTGTTTATGCTGGGGGAGGAAGGAGAGGGAGGGAGAAAGGCACCCGCCAGCTCTTTTGTCCCTTGAGAGACAACTCTGCAAATGCCACCTCTCTCAGATACTCTCTCTAGGCATTCCTCAAATGGCTGTCTGCCCACCGACCCCCCACCCCACCCCAGGCTGCTTGCTTGTCTTCCCTCCAGGAGTAGGGCAGTGCCTCAGTTCTCCCTACCAGCCAAGACTACCAACCTTTAAAACTTCGGTCTTCAAGCCCCACTGGTTGCAAAAAATCATGAAAATCAGCCCCTCTCATTTTCCCAGCAAATGGCTGTGGGGAAGTGTTCTCTGTGTCAATTCCCCTGAGCATTCTTTTTTCTCTCACCTTTGAGACCAGGGCTCCCTCTCCTCCACAACACCTACCATCCATTTCTCCCCCACACCATGTCTCTGCATTTCCTTGTGGCCTCTTCTCTCCCTCTAGTTGTACAGTTTTCTCTGTCCCCTCAGGTCAATTTCTTGGGTATTCAGAGTGATTTGTTAATTTTATAGTTGTGTTTGAGGGATGAGATGAGCCTGTAGAGTTCTCCTACTTATACCTTCCTCTTAATAAATATTATTTTAAAGAAAACAACTAAAAATAATCATTGTTGCAAAGAGTAAAAAACTAAAAACAGAATTACAAAGGCGCAAACACCTTTTCTCGAATATTATGCTTAGTTATTGTTCCTTTCCTCCCATTCTCATAGCTATACCCTTGCTGGTCCTGACACCATTGAATGCCTGGCCAATGGCAAGTGGAATAGAAGTAACCAGCAGTGTCTGGCTGTCTCCTGCGATGAGCCCCCCAACGTGGAACATGCCTCTCCAGAGACTGCCCATCGGTTATTTGGAGACATTGCCTTCTACTATTGCTCAGATGGTTACAGCCTGGCAGACAATTCCCAGCTCCTTTGCAATGCCCAGGGCAAGTGGGTTCCCCCAGAAGGTCAGGCCATGCCCCGTTGTATAGCTCATTTCTGTGAAAAGCCCCCATCTGTTTCTTATAGCATCTTAGAATCTGTGAGCAAAGCAAAATTTGCAGCAGGGTCCGTTGTGAGCTTTAAATGCACAGAAGGTTTTGTACTGAACACCTCGGCGAAGATTGAGTGTTTGAGAGGTGGGCAGTGGAACCCTTCCCCCATGTCCATCCAGTGCATCCCCGTGCGGTGTGGAGAGCCTCCAAGCATCATGAATGGCTATGCAAGTGGATCAAACTACAGTTTTGGGGCCATGGTGGCTTATAGCTGCAACAAGGGGTTCTACATCAAAGGGGAGAAGAAGAGCACCTGCGAGGCCACAGGACAGTGGAGTAGCCCCACACCCACATGCCACCCTGTGGCTTGCAATGAACCACCCAAGGTTGAGAATGGCTTTCTAGAGGTAAGAGACTAATGAGCAAGTGGTCCATGGCTTTCATCACTGACCACCGGCCTCCTGTGGCTAACCTGGGATTAGAAGCAGGACACTGGACAGATTAACTGTTGAAAAACAGAAGTGGCTAGACCTATAGGTAGTGAATATTGGAGGGAAGTTGATAGAAATTAGCAATCCTTGTAATATAGGGCTTTCTGCCTTCTGCGAGCATTTAGAAGTGCTATTTGAAGTGCTTTGTAGCAATACCTTAGCCCTAACTATGAAGGTAGAATAAACCAATTTTAATACAATATTGTTTTCCTTTATAGAAGAAATTATCCAAGGTGAATATATATTTTATAGAAATCAAGGTCTCCTAGAACTTAGAGAAATCTGGTATCATTTCGGATTTTTAGACCAAAGATGGGGTGAATCATCTGTTCACTATAATGTAGTTATTACATTACAATTTTCTTTCAGCGGACCTAAAGGTAGTTTCATCAGGACATAAAGAGTTCTCTCAGATCCATACCTGTTCTCCTTTCACATTAATATGTGCCTAATCTATTTCCCCAAATCAAGGGTTATTTTATTTATTTTTTTTAAGATTTTATTTATTTATTTGACAGACAGATCACAAGTAGGCAGAGAGGCAGGCAGAGAGAGAGGGGGAAGCAGGCTCCCTGCTGAGCAGAGATCCTGATGTGGGGCTTGATCCCAGGACCCTGAGATCATGACCTGAGTTGAAGGCAGAGGCTTTAACCCACTGAGCCACCCAGGCACCCCACAAGGGCTATTTTAAAGAGACAATATTCTAACTAAATATTATGTAGAAACCCACACATACATCATACCTTTTCTCCTTTATATTCTAAACAATAGTAAACACCTTCTGTTTAACACCTCTGCTCTGAGGTACCAGTTCCACTGGAAGAGGGTATATGTAGATGAGGAGGCTTTCTTCATTTGTTCATTTAGCAAATATCTCTGGAGCTCCTACGAGGTGCCAGGTAAGCACTGGAGAGCTGGTATCTAACAACACAGATTAGGTCTATGATGGCATGGCGCTTCCATGTGTGTGGGGTACCCAAGAAAGAAATTAAAAAAAAAATTATGTACACTAGAACAAGAAGTTCACTATATAGCATATAAGTTAAGCTTTACCATGATAATCTTTTTAAAGTTTTCATGACTAATTCATGTGTGGTACTGCCTAAAAATGACCTGTTATTAGTCCCTTATATATTTAAATATTGAGTTCATCAAAATAAATTTTTTGTTTAAAAGATAAGATATTGCTTTTTAATTTCCCATCTTTAGAGCAGCAGCTTTTTAAGAGTATGTTAAGAATGAACACAAAACTTTGTACTCTTCGGAATATATCCATGAAAAATATTTTGTATGGTTTTTTTTACAATATTAACAAATAAATGTAGGTTGTGTGTGTATACTTCCTTCTCTGTGGTTAAAGCAACAAAACTACAGCATTGCTTTGTGAGCAAGATTTTTTTGAACTTACTAAGTAATTTATAATTTTTAGTAGTAGTCTACCAAATCATCAATTTAAAACTATTGATTTTTTACTTGTGATAACTCAGCCCTATGGTAAACATTTCTGCAATAGGGATTACCAAATTTGACCTGTCCTTTTTCACTTACTAAAATAGAACAGACCTAATGAAAAAGCATTAAGTCCTTATTTGCTTATGTCTTAACTGATTTGTCTTAACATAGGCACTTCAGTATATTTTTTTGTATTATTGTTCAATGTCTTTAGTTAATATTTATTATACATGTTAGACTTAATTGTTTTCTCCCTATTATACAGCATACAACTGGCAGGATCTTTGAGAGTGAAGCGAGATATCGGTGTAATCCAGGCTATAAGTCAGTTGGAAGTCCCATATTTGTCTGCCAAGCCAATCGCCACTGGCACAGTGAATCCCCTCTGTCATGCGTCCCTCTCAACTGTGGGAAACCTCTCCCGATCCAGAATGGCTACGTGAAAGGAGAAAATTTTGAAGTAGGGTCCAAGGTTCAGTTTTTCTGTAATGAAGGTTATGAGCTTATCGGTGATAATTCTTGGACATGCCAGAAATCTGGCAAATGGAATAAGAAGCCAAACCAGAAGTGTGTACCTGCCAAGTGCCCAGAGCCTCCCCTCTTGGAAAACCAGCTCGTCCTGAAGGAGTCAGCTACTGAAGTAGGAGTGGTGATATTTTCTTGTAAAGAAGGACATGCCCTTCAGGGCCCCTCTGTCCTGAAATGCTTGCCATCACAGCGATGGAATGATTCTTTTCCTGTTTGTAAGATGGTTCTTTGCCTCCCACCTCCCCTCATTTCCTTTGGTGTCCCCGCTCCTTTGTCTTCTCTTCATTTTGGAAGTACTGTCAAGTATTCTTGCGTGGATGGATTTTTCCTGAGAGGGGATCCTACCACCTCCTGCCAAGCTGATGGTACCTGGAGCTCTCCACTGCCAGAATGTATCCCTGTGGAATGTCCTCACCCTGAGGAAATTCTCAATGGCATTATCGATGTACAAGGTCTTGCCTATCTCAGCACAGCTCTCTATACCTGCAAACCCGGCTTTGAGTTGGTGGGAAATACTACCATCCTTTGTGGAGAAAATGGTCACTGGCTTGGGGGGAAACCCACCTGCAAACCCATTGAGTGCCCAATGCCCAAGGAGATTTCACATGGCAAATTCTCTTACACAAACCTACACTACGGGCAAACCATTACATACTCCTGTGACCGAGGCTTCAGGCTAGAAGGTCCCAAATCCTTGACTTGTTTAGAGACAGGTGATTGGGATATGGGTGTCCCATCATGCAGTGCCATCCACTGTAATCCCCCACAACCCATTGAAAATGGTTTCGTAGAAGGCGCAGATTACAGCTATGGGGCCATGATCATCTACAGTTGCTTACCTGGGTTCCAGGTAGCTGGTCATGCCATGCAGACCTGTGAAGAGTCAGGATGGTCAAGCTTCATACCAACATGTGTACCCATAGATTGTGGTCTCCCGCCTCATATTGATTTTGGAGAATGTACTAAGGTCAAAGATGGTCAGGAATCTTTTGTAGAAGAAGAAGATATGATGGAAGTTCCATATGTGACTCCTCACCCTCCTTACCATCTGACAGCAGGGGCTAAAGCAGGGGAAAGCACCAAAGGATCTCCTACTCCACATTCTGCAAGCTTTCTATATGGCACCATTGTTTCATACACCTGTAATCCAGGATATGAACTTCTAGGGAGCCCTATGCTGATATGCCAGGAAGATGGCACTTGGAATGGCAGTGCACCATCCTGCATTTCCATTGAATGTGACTTGCCTGTTGCTCCTGAAAATGGCTTTTTGCATTTTGCAGAGATGACCATGGGCAATGCTGTACAGTATAGCTGCAAGCCTGGATACGTTCTGCTGGGCTCTGACATAAGGTTTTGTCTACAGAATAAAGAATGGAGTGGTGCTTCCCCAAGGTGTGAGGCCATTTCGTGCAAAGCACCAAATCCCATTATGAATGGCTCCATCAAAGGAAGCAACTACACATACCTGAGTGTGTTATACTATGAGTGTAATCCTGGGTATGTGTTGAATGGCTCTGAGAGGAGAACATGCCAACAAAATAAAAATTGGGATGAGAATGAGCCAGCGTGCGTTCCCATGGACTGTGGGTCACCACCAGTCTCAGCCAATGGCCAGGTGAAAGGAAATGAACATACATTCCAAAAAGAGGTTGAGTATACTTGCAATGTAGGGTTCTTACTTGAGGGAGCCAGGAGTCGTATTTGTCTTGCCAATGGAAGTTGGAGTGGAACCACTCCCATCTGTGTGCCTGTCACATGTGCCACCCCTCCACAGGTGGCAAACGGAGTGATGGATGGCCTGGACTATGGCTTTGGAAAGGAAGTGGCGTTCCACTGTCAGGATGGCTACATGTTGCACGGTGCTCCAAAACTCACCTGTCAGTCTGATGGCAACTGGGACGCAGAGTTCCCTTTCTGTAAACCAGTAAACTGTGGCCCTCCTGAAGATCCTCCCCATGGCTTTTCTAATGGCTTTTCCTTTTATCACGGGGGGCATATACAGTATCAGTGCTTTCCTGGTTATAAGCTCCATGGGAGTCCTTCAAGAAGGTGTCTCTCCAATGGCTCCTGGAGTGGCAGCCCGCCTTCCTGCCTGCCTTGCAGGTGTTCCACGCCAGTGATTCAGAACGGAGCTGTCAATGGGACAGATTTTGGCTGCGGAAGGGCAGCCCAGATTCAATGCTTCAAAGGCTTCAAGCTCCATGGAATTTCTGAAATCACCTGTGAAGCCAACGGCCAGTGGAGCTCTGGCTTCCCATACTGTGAACACGCTTCTTGTGGTTCTCTCCCAACGATACCAAATGCATTCACCAGTGAGAGTGGCTCTTCGGAGGAAAATGTGGTAACTTACAACTGCAGATCTGGGTACGTCTTACAAGGCAGTTCGAATCTGGTTTGTACAGAGAAAGGGACATGGAGCCAGCCTTATCCAGTCTGTGAGCCCTTGTCCTGTGGACCTCCACCATCTGTCGCCAATGCAGTGGCCACTGGAGAGGCACACACTTTTGAAAGTAAAGTGAAACTCAGGTAAGTCCATGGCTCAGAGTCTTCAAAGGGTGCAGACAGGAGGATTGTAAAATAAAAAGCGCTAGGTCAAAAATTAAGCTAATTGGGAAAATACTGTCTCTGGACTGTTCTCCAAAAACTGAAGCTTTTCACACTTGGCCTTACTGTATTAATAATAACTGTTTAGAAATCCATTGGCTACAAAAAATAAACATCTACATTTTCAGCTTATAGTCCCTCATATATCACATTCTGCTGACCTTCATGAAACAGTGAGATCCTCTAGCTGGCTTTTGTATCTCTTAAGGCACCAGGCTCTTTTTTTTTTTTTTTAATTTTGATTTTTTTAATTTCTTTTCAGCGTAACAGTATTCATTGTTTTTGCACCACACCTAGTGCTCCATGCAATACATGCCCTCCCTAATACCCACCACAAGGCTCCCCTAACCTCCCACCCCCTGCCTCTTCAAAATCCCTCAGGTTGTTTTTCAGAGCCCATAGTCTCTCATGGTTCACCTCCCCTTCCAATTTCCCTCAATTCCCTTCTCCTCTCCATTTCCCCATGTCCTCCACGTTATTTGTTCTGCTCCACAAATAAGTGAAACCATATGATAATTGACTTTCTCTGCTTGACTTATTTCACTCAGCATAATCTCTTCCAGTCCCGTCCATGTTGCTACAAAAGTTGGGTATTCATCCTTTCTGATTGAGGCATAATACTCCGTAGTGTATATGGACCACATCTTCCTTATCCATTTGTCCATTGAAGGGCATCTAGGTTCTTTCCACAGTTTGGCGACCGTGGCCATTGCTGTTATAAACATTGGGGTACAGATGGCCCTTCTTTTCACTACATCTGTATCTTTGGGATAAGTACCCAGTAGTGCAATTGCAGGGTCATAGGGAAGCTCTATTTTTAATTTCTTGAGGAATCTCCACACTGTTCTCCAAAGTGGCTGCACCAACTTGCATTCCCACCAACAGTGTAAGAGGGTTCCCCTTTCTCCACATCCTCTCCAACACACGTTATTTCCTGTCTTGCTAATTTTGGCCATTCTAGCTGGTGTGAGGTGGTATCTCAATGTGGTTCTTGGCTCTTTTTTCTTTTAAACATCATGCTGGTAAGTTCATGATATCACTCTGTGATTATATTCATACAAGCAAATGTTGGGGAAATAAGGCAAAAGCTGAAGAATTCAGGTCAAAAAGCAGATACCTTCATTGACCAGTATATATAGGAAGATATTTTTTAAAAGGTTTTATGTATTATTTATTTGACAGACAGAGATCACAAGTAGGCAGAGAGGCAGGCAGAGACAGTGGGGGTAGGCAGCCTCTCTGCTGCGCAGAGAGCCTGATGGAGGGCTCAATCCCAGGTCTCTGAGATCATGACCTGAGCCGAAGGCAGAGGCTTTAACCAACCCACTGAGCCACCCCAGCACTCCTATATAGGAAGATAAATTAAGCAGACTTCCAACCTATGCTATTTGAACAAACTTAACTATTTAATGCACAAATAGTGATTTTTTTTGCTGTAATGTTATCTATAATGTATTATTAAAAAGAACTAAGAGAATATGGAATAAATTTGCAATTAAATTTTTATTGGAATAAATGCCCAGAAGATATCTCAACCCTCTAAATCAATTTAGATTTTATTCACGTCTGTGAAGGAGTTATGGATTATCCTTCACATATTGGAATCTAAGATTTTAATAATTCAGTCATTCTTCTTAAACATGTCTATTGTGGACATTTTAGTCCTACCTTTTTTCTCTCCTAATTGCAGTAAGAAGGAGACCCAAGGGAGTATCATCAATGGTAAGAAAGCTGAAGAGTAATTGATCATGCACAGAGGAGAAAAACAAAAATTATCGCTCGTTTTTGAAGTACATTTTCAATTCTGTCTTCAGATGTTGATGCGTGAGATACCTTGAAAAATCACAGTATCACCTGCTTCTCAAGAGCTCCCCCCATTTGTTATGCCTTGTCATGTGTTGATCATGTTTCAGATCTTTATGTGTAGTAAATAGATTACAAGTTTGCAAAACCTGTGACTCCCATCTAACCTGGTGATTTGTGAAATTAAAAAAAATATATCCACCTAATAAATGTTAATTAGCTAAATGGTTTAATTTAAAAGGCAGTGTAGTATAGTAGTGAAAGCATGGATTTGAGAACCAGAGTCCCTAGGCCAGAATCTCAGCTCTGTCACTTCCTGGGGAAGCTTAGTGTCTCTGATGTCACTTTCGCCATCTGCCAAATGGGAGTGAAGATAATCATACCTACTCATAGGGTTGTCATGAGAATTAAGTGGATTAATATTTGTTGGGCACTTAGAACAGTGACTAGAATTTAATAAGTGCTATGTAAACATTTGCTGAATAAATAAAAATTTTATAAATCATAGGGTACTGTGGAGCCAGGCTGATTGGAGTTTGAACACCAGTACTCTTGTTACATAATAATATTGACTACTCAGGATTAAAAGAAATACCCTATGTAAAGGACTTAGAACAGTTCTTGGCACAAAGTAGATTCTCAGTAAATATTACTTCTGTTATATTCTTAACTAGTATCTGAGTCTATGTTGTTCTTTGTCTAGAATGTTTTGAACTGTTAGGTCTTTCCAGAATCAAAGTGAATTCAACGTTGATATTGTCCACAACAAGGGTAAATAACATCAGCAACATTTAAGTCAACTTTAGGCTTGGCTCATCCTTAATATGGACAGCAAAGGACTGATCAGCTTGTCATTGTTCTGTTGGTCTTTTAGCATGGCAATCCCATTCCCTTGACATTCAAATCCGTTTCAATACATCACATAAAATAAACAGTAAACATAAAATGTCTACTGAGCTTTGTAACAGCATCTTAAACCCAAGAAGTCACCAATGGTATTGTACTCTCTTTAAGGTGCTTATTTTGCTTTTTCCATTGCAGATGTCTGGAAGGGTATGTGATGGATACAGATGTAGACACATTCACCTGTCAGAAAGATGGTCATTGGTTTCCTGAGAAAATCTCCTGCAGCCCTAAAAAATGCCCTCTTCCAGCAAATATAACACATATACGTGTTCATGGGGATGATTTCAGTGTGAATAAGCAAATTTCTGTGTCATGTGCAGAAGGGTATATCTATGAGGGAGTTAACATATCAACGTGTCAGGTGAGATTCTCTGTCCTAGAACGTGTACCTGTACCTCACTTATATATATTAAATGTGTGTGTGTGTGTGTCAACAGCAGTATCTTGCTATCCTGAAAAGAAAAAAAAAATCAAGTTTCCAGCTGTGTCAAGAATTTGAGGAGCTTTGTGGTAGAAATATTTTAAAACGTATCTTTCTTTTCAATAGCTCCATTTTTAAACTACGAAAATGCCAGGAGTAGGTGAAAAGTGCCAAAGTGAAATAAAATGTTAAGATATCTATAACAAAATATTCATGGAAAATTAACCACAAGTCTACACATAAATGTGGTAAAAAGTGTCCTTGTGTGGGAGATGAGCCCTGACTGATACCAACTGTTTCCAGTTTTAGTAGAAAACCAAAGGTTGCAGAAACAGACAGCAACTTAGAGTCAAATCCTATCTCTGGACCTACTACTTGTGTGACTTTAAGAAAGTCACTTAAGGGCACCTGGGTGGCTCAGTGGGTTAAGCCTCTGCCTTCGGCTCAGGTCATGATCTCAGGGTCCTGGGATCGAGTCCTGCATTGGGCTCTCTGCTCAGCAGGGAGTCTGCTTCCTCCTCTCTCTCTTTCTCTCTCTCTGCCTGCGTCTCTGCCTACTTGTGATCTTTCTCTGTCAAATAAATAAATAAAATCTTTAGAAAAAAAAAGAAAGAAAGTCACTTAAAATGTCTGAGCTTCAGTTTCCTTACTTGAAAAAATGTGTCTAGTAATATGTGTCTTGTGTGGTCAGAATGAGAAACTAGAGAGTAAACGGGGGAAATGCCTAGACCAGCACCATAGAGAGCAGCTATCCTAGCACATCCCCTTCTCCTAGCTTCTGTAAGATAAACCAGAGGAAAAAAATAAAATGAGTTTATCAGTATGTTCTTCCATTGCTAGAGTTGGGGGAGTGAGGAGGTGAAAGCCGGGATATGCTGCATGGTAAAGAAATGACTTTGCCTTCAACATTCTTTTGAACTCCAGCTCAGATATTAACAGGTTCTCTGACGACCTGTTCCCCCCACCCCCTTTATTTGTAAATTTGTAATTGGAAGGATTAAATTATTGAATGTTTGTAAAGCATCTAGTGCATGCCTGACATTTAGTAGGGACTCAAGAACTATGTCAAAGTCTTCCCAGTTTTCTGTTTATAAATCCTGCATACTCAATGAGTCATTGCTACCAAACCTAAAAACAAGAACCTTGCGGGAAGCAGGTCAGATGACTGTCAGAGTTACCGCACTCTCAAAATTGGTATCTTTCCAGATGGTCCTTTCTAGATTTAGCACTGAAGCAGTCTGAGGAGCAACTTTTTCACAGACCCTGAGCTGTTTGAAATAAGCTTACAAGAAGTTTGTCCCACCATGTTTAGGGAATTAATTCAGTGCTTTCCCAGAGTTTTTCCGGGTTGGGTGTGTGGATAACTGGGTGCTTCTCCATGTGCCCTGTAGGACCCTGATGTATTGGTGACTATGTTTTGTGGGGGGTTTTGTTGTTTTTTGGAGTCAGTAATTTATCTTTGACAACCCTCATTACTTTCTCCACATAAGGTATGACCCCTTACCCTTACACAGCTGAGTCTTGGATTGAATTTTGGTCTAAAAGGTAGACTAGACCCGTTCTCAGTGTTTAAATGTAGAAATTGTCCGTAACTATGTTCAGTGCCTAGAAATATTTTATTTTGATACAACTAAATGATTCTGTACTTCATAGAACAAATAAATGGATGAGAAGATCAATGTGAATTTTGAAGAATGAAGGAAATCCAGCCCTTCCTGAGATTAAGACATTACAGAATTACAAAGGTCCTATCAGTGTGATGTGTAGATTTAGCAGACAGGAAAATGAGTGGAATGGAAGAAATAAACCAAAAGTACATCCTGATAAGGGAATCATCACAAGTCCATGGAGAAAGGAATCATTAGTAAACAAATTATTCTGATATAGTGAACTCACCATTACAAGGAAACACTAAAATGTGCCAAAACAGATCCCAGATATATCAAAAGAAACCAATACTACATAGTTTTTAAAAGTTAATAGTAATGCCTAGTATAATTTTTGCAGAAAGATATGTTTATTGAAGCATTGTTCACAATATTGAAAAATTAGACACAACTTGAATTTCTGACATTAGGGAAATGCTTAGTTATGAGGCAGACGCATATGTAAAATTAATTCTGCCTCATATGTGGAGTAATTGTCCTTTTTTAGACTGTCAACCAGCTCATGCAGTATTTTCTCAAAGAAAACAAAAAATATTAACAAGAGGATAATAGTCTTCAAGGGAAACATCTGGGTGTGCCTCACTTTCACCCAAATAGAAAGATGCTGAAAGAGGTTAACTCTGACTGTGCTGGGTTGGGAAGAGGGGAGTGAAGTGAAACGTAAGAACGCGTTGGTGTCAGTTGTGGAATATTTGTGTCAACTCGCCAGTCTTCCTTCATTGTAATGAAAACATACTTCTTGGTGTTCTTGATTTTCTCAGGATTCTATTAGGAAGAAAATGCTTACTTTATGTGTTTGAGAAATGTCTAAAATTGTTCAGCAATAACTAGGAAGGCCATCTAATATTTAATGTGTGTTTTTAAGGCCACAGATAATACATAGCAGAAGTAGAACCAAATTCTAGGTTCTTTGGACCATCATATTGGGGATTATTCTTCTGTGCCAATATTTGCAAGTTTCTTCATTCATATGTGTTAACTCCTAAATGTAACTTCTCATCTGTCATTTGTTATTTAGCTTGATGGCAGCTGGAAGCCACCATTTTCTGATGAATCCTGCAGCCCAGTCTCTTGTGGGAAACCTGAAAATCCAGAACATGGGTTTGTGTTCAGCAGTAAATACAGCTTTGGAAGCACAATTATTTATCAGTGTGAACCTGGCTATGAATTAGAGGTAAGTGAATACATTGGTTAACTAGAATTAATTTGTTTTTCCAATATACTTGGGAACATTTTTAGTATTAACACCAATTTGTTTCACTGATTTTGGTCTTAAAAGACTTTTTATACTTTGTTACCATATATCCTAACACTTTCCAAGAAATATTTAAAGTGACTTACAATTTTAAAAAACAAAGCAAGTCTCTACATCTGTATCTTTGAGGTAAATACCCAGTAGTGCAATTGCAAGGTTATAGGGCAGCTCTATTTTAATTTTTTGAGGAATCTCCCAAGATACAGATCTAGTGAAAAGAAGGGCCATATGTACCCCAATGTTCAGCAGCAATGGCCACGATTGCCAAACTGTGGAACAAGCCAAGATGCCCTTCTACAGACAAGTGGATAAAGAAGACATGGTCCATACATACAATGGAATATTACGCAGCCATCAGAAAGGATGAATACCCAACTTTTGTATCAACATGGATGGGACTAGAGATTTTGCTGAGTGAAATAAGTCAAGCAGAGAAAGTCAATTATCATATGGTTTCACTTCCTGTAGAGCATAAGGAATAACATGGAGGACATTAAGAGAAGGAAAGGAAAAGGGAATTGGGAGAAATCAGAGTGGGAGATGAAGCATCTCTGAGACTCTGGACTGGACTCTGAGAAACAAACTGAGGGTTTTGGAAGGGAGAGGGTTGGGGGGTTGGGTGAGCCTGGTGGTGGGTATTAAGGTGGGCACCAATTGCATGGAGCACTGGGTGTGGTGCATAAACAATGAATCTTGGAACACAGGAAAAATAAAATTTAAAAAAAGTCTCAAATTCAAAAAAATCAAGGCCATGAAAAAGAAGAGGAAGCAGGAATACCAGCCACAAGGCTGATACTGTTAACTTTAGTTGGCCATTTAAGCCTGTGTTTTGGCCTTCTGTTAATCCTACTGTGTAACAGGGCAGTCCAGCTGTCACTGTGGGGAGGTGACCATAGGGATTCAGGTATGCAAACTAAGACTTCCTCAAGCAAGGCATTTAAATACCTTGGAGGGTTCTTGGTTGAAATGCCAGGTTGCCGTATGGCAAGTGTGGCCTGAAAATCCTCAGAGCAGTTCTAACCAAATGCCAAGTTATATCTCAAGACCACTCCTGGTTTTTAATATTAAAACCCCATCAGCAAAACCTGTGCCTCCCTATTTACTTTGGTGGGAAGGCTGCAGTTGAATTTTTTTTTTTTTTTTTTAGTTTTTGTTGTTGTTTTTTAATCACCCAGTGATCATCATGATGAGTGCCCCCCTTAATCCGCATCACTTATTTAACCCATCCCTCCACCCACCTCCCCTCTGGTAACCATCAGTTTGTTCTCTATAGTTAAGAGTCTCTTTCTTGGTTAGTCTCTCTCTTTCTCTCTCTCTCTGTCTCTCTCTCTCTGTTTTCCCCTTTGTTCATTTGTTTGTTTCTTAAATAACACATATGAGTAAAATCATATGGTATGTGTCTTTCTGTGACTGACTTATTTCACTTAGCACCCACGTCATTGCAAATGGCAGGATTTCACCCTTTTTTATGGCTCAATAATACTCCATTGTAATATATACCACATCTTCTTTATCCATTCATCAATTGATAGACACTTGGGCTACTGCCATGTCTTAGCTATTATAAATAATACTACAATAAATGTGGGGATACATATACCCCTTTGAATTAGTGTTCTTTACTCTTAGGGTAAATACCCAGTGGTGTGATTGCTGGATAGTAGGGTGGTTCTACTTTCAACTTTCTGAGGAACCTCCATAATGTTTTCCAGAGTGGCTGCACCAGTTTGCCTTTCCACCAACAGCGCAAGAGGGTTCCTTATTCTCCACATACTCACCCATACTTGTTGTTTCTTGTGTTTTTTATTTTAGCTATTCTGACAGGTGTGAGATGATATCTTTGTGTGGTTTTGATTTGTATTTTCCTGGTGATGAATGATATTGAACATCTTTTCATGTATCTGTTGGCCATCTGTATGTCTTCTATGGAAAAATACCTGTTCATGTCTTCTGCCCATTTTTAATTGAATTATTTGTTTTTTGGGTGTTGAGTTCTTTATATATTTTGGATACTAACCCTTTATCAGATATGTCATTTGAAAATATCTTCTCCCATTCCATACGGTGTCTTTTAGTTTTGTTGATTGTTTCGTTCACTATACAAAAGTTTTTTAAAAGATTTTTATTTTTAACTAATCTCTACATCCAACATTTTTCATATCCTAATTATATTTCTGTGTTGTTGGTTGTTACTTCTCACCTCTCATTTATTATTTTATTTATTTCAGTCCTTTCTCTTTTCCTTTTTTGATAAGTCTGGTTAGGGTTTTTTTCTGATATAAATATTGCTACTCTGGCTTGCTTTTGATATGCAGGTGCATGAGAGATGTTTCTCCATCTCCTTATTTTCAATCTGCAGTTGACTTTATGTCTAAAATGAGTCTCTTGTTGACAGTATATAGATGGGTCTTGGTTTTTTATCCATTCTGTCACCCTGTGTCTTTTGATTGGAGCATTTAGTCCATTTACTTTCAAAATAATCGTTATATGTATGTATTTTTTGCCATTTTATTACTTGTTTTGTGATTGTTTCTGAAGTTTTTCCCTGATCCTTTCTTATCTAATTCTTTCATGTTTTGCTGATTTTCTTTAGCAATACATTTGGATTTCTTTCTCTTCATTCTTTGCATATTTACTAGTGGTTTTTGATTTGTGGTTACCATTAGGTTTGTATATAACACCTTCTGCATATAGCAGTCTAAATTAAATTGATAAATATCTAAGTTTGAACCCATTCTTTCCTCCTCACCTCCCCCACATTTTAGGTATACGGTGTCATATTTTACATCCTTTTATTTTGTGAGTTACTTGATTGATTTTTCACAAAAATATTCATTTTTATTGCTTTGTGTTTCCTACCTTCATTATGTCATTTTTGGTCTATCCTTTCCACTGAAAGAGTTCCCTTTAATATTTCTTGCAAGCCTGGTTTAATGGTCATGAAATCCTTTAGGTTTGTTTGCCTAGGAAACTCTTTATCTCTCCTGCTATTCTGAATGATAGCCTTACTCGATAGAGTGTTCTCAGCTATAGATTTTTCTCATCAGCACGTTGAATATATCTTTCAATTCCCTTCTGGCTTGGAAAGTTTCTGTTAAAAAAAAATCCACCATTAGTCATATAGCGTTTCCTTTGTATGGAACTATCTTCTTTTGTCTTGCTGCTTTTAATATTTTTCTTTCTCACAATATTTGCCAGTTTAGTCACAATGTGTCTTGGTGTAGATCTGCTTTTGTTGATTTTGTTGGGGGGGTATATGTACCTCCTGGATCTGGATATCTGTTTCTGTCTCCAGATCTAGGAAAGTTCTCAGCTATTATTTCTTCAAATAAATACTCTATCGCTTTTTCTCTCTCTTCTTCTGGGATTCCAGTAATACAAATGTTATTATGTTTGATGCAGTCACTGAGTTCCCTAAATCTGTTCTCATTTTGCATAATTCTTGTTTCTATTGTTCAGCTTGATTACTTTCCATTACTCTGTCTTCTGTGTCATTATTTCTTTCCTCTGCTTCTTCCAGCGTGCTGTTACTTCTATTAAGCATTTTGCTCATTTTGTTTATTGAGCACTTTATCTCTGCTATGTTATTCCTTATCTCTTTGTTAATGGTCTCACTGATGTCATCAATTCTTTTGTCAAGTCCAGTGAGCATCCTTATGATCATTGCTTTAAATTCTCCATCAGGCATGTTACTTATATCTGTTTTGCTTAGATCTTTGGATGTGACCTTGTCCTGTACTTTCATTTAGGACAAAATCCTCTATCTTCTCATTTTTTCTAACTCTCTGCCCATTTCTCTGTGTTAAGAATGCTATGTCTCTTGAGGGTAATGGCTTTATGAAGAAGAGGTCCTATAGTGCCCTGCAGTGTAGTATCCCTTGTTCCCCAGGGCCTGGTACTTCTGAGAGTGTCTCCAAGTGTGTCTTGTGTGTGCTCTGCTTTTGTGTCCCGGCTGCTTTTTCCTTCAGGCCAGTGGTCTGCAGAGGTTCTCTGCCAGTCGTGGGCAGTGTTTGTCCCTGGCCTAAACGTGGCACATTGTAAGTAGGTCTGCTCTGGTCTGTTTGTGAAATGAGACCTGTTACCACCACCACCAGAACTGAGGCCTTGCAAAACTCTCAGGTCAGGAGGTACAGTGTTGGCAGGTTTTTAGGCTGGTCTTCTGGAGTAGGGGGCCCATTGCCCTGTGACTGAAGCAAGTGTGACTGGAAAGGGGTGTTCTGGAGTGCGAGATGGTAGGGTTGGTGTATGTAAGTTAGGTAGTAAGTGTTGGCACTGTGGTGGTTCCTTCAGGTAGCCCTGTGCTTCTGCTGAGGAGTGGGAGAGGGCAATGGTGCCTGCCAATTCCTTTGTTCCCAGAAGGGTCTCTCCATGAATGCTGCCTCTGTGAGACACACTCTGAGATGAGCAACTAACTTCCCCACTGTGTGCCCCAGGCATTCTTCAGATCACTGTGTCCATGCTGTATGTCATTCTGGGGATGTTTGCCTGTCTTCTCTCTAAGAACACCCCAATGTCCTCCAAGCTCTTCCAGAGCCAAGCACACCGATCTTTAAAATTCTAGGCTTTAAGCCTGCCAGAACTCATGAAATTCAAGCCCTTTTGCTTTCCAAGCCAATTGCCGTGGGGATTCATCCTCATCTATGTGCTCCCCTATGTGCTGGTCTGTCTCTCACCCTTCTCTGCTGTTGCAGCTCCCTCCCCACTGCAGTGGCCATGATCTTTTTCTCTTCTAAAACACATATCTTCACTTCTTGCCTTCTTCGTTGTGGCCTCTACTCTACCTTTAGTTGTGGAGTTTGTTCTGCCAGTGTTCCAAGTTGATTTGGGGAGTATTTAGTATGATTTGATACTTATCTAGTTGTATTTGTGGGATAAGGCAAGTCTAGGGTCCCCCTACTACACAGCCATCCTCCCTCCTATCTGGAGTCAGTTTTGTGTCAAAATAATGTGCCTTCTTAGGAAGGAGGTTTCATCTAAGCCCTACCTCCTTCCTAAGAAGGCACATTATTTTGAAGCAAATCCCAGACATCAAATCATTTACCAGTAATTATTTCAGTACAAATCTCTAAAAGATGAGGGCTCTTAAAACTATAACCACAACAACCAATAACACAGTCATAGCTTAAAAGTAACAATTCTTTAATATTAATAACAATCTGGCCTCAAATTAATCCTATAAGGTGGGTTGTGGCTATTTGGTAGTTTGTTACTTTTCTTTCTTTTGTTATATTTTGCATGTGCTTGAGTTCTTCTCCATGCTTTAAATTCCTTATCTACTATAAAATAATAAATAAAATTTTATAATACATGTTTAAAAGGATTAGTTTCTAAGTAATGCATTAAGGGGCTTGATTCTAAGTCAATATATGCACAAAGATTTTGTTACCTATTTCTTCATTACTCAGAGCCCTTTGGATATCAAATTACCCAAATTTGGATATCAAATTATCTTGAATTTGATATCAAATTATCTTGAATTTGATATCAAATTATCCTGAAGCTGTGTTCTACGTTACCAAGACCTGAAAAAGAGCTATTTCCTTTCTTAGTTTTACCTAATTTTGAGGAAGTATATAACAAGCCATTAAAGCTAGCTCCCTGACTATTTAGGAACACTGATGATTATAGTAAGAGATAAACAACAATGAAGGAAGAAACAAAGACTCATAAAAATTATATCCAGAAGTCAAAGAGAATTAATCTTAGCTCATATATGCCTATAATAACTATAGGGAGCCAGCAGCCTATAGAGCCATCAAGGGCTATGAGATATTGAAGAATATACAAAAATATATTCAGAATAATTATAAATAATTTTTCAAGTAAATTCTATTCATTTTACTTTATTTCAGAAGGCATGGAAGTAATGTTCAAGAAGATTTTAATTCCAAATATTTAAAATTTTAAATGCTTGGGCCCTTAATAGGTTAAGTTTATCTTTAATGGATAAGTTACATTGTCAAAAAATTCAGTTCTCATACCAAGAAGATACCTTGACTTGTTTCACATGCAAGAGTATAAAAAAACCAATTCCCATTCTTTGCTGTACCTCTCAGGTATTGACAAATAAATTCAGTTCAAAATATTTTTTAAATTTACTCAACAAATAGATCTCCTTGACATTTCAGACACATTTCTCATCAATCTTTGCTATTGGTTATAATCAGTTGTCACTTGAATAGAAAGTGAAACAAATTAATTACACTGGTCAGCCCAGGTATGAATTTTGAAGTAAACTGGTGAAAGCATTTTTGAAAGTCTAAGCCTCAGGGTGCCTGGGTGACTCTGTGGGTTAAAGCCTCTGCCTTCGGCTTGAGTCATGATCCCAGGGTCCTGGGATCAAGCCCAGCATTGGGCTCTCTGCTCAGCAGGGAGCCTGCTTCCTCCTCTCTCTCTCTCTCTCTGCCTGCCTCTCTGCCCACTTGTGATCTCTGTCTGTCCAAAAAAAAAAAAAAAAGTCTAAGCCTCATCCTTAAACCATATTTATTTAATGAATTCATTTAGCATTCCAGTTCTGGGAGATTCTGGCTTATAGCTATGATTACTTTGCATTCCCTTATTATCTTTTCATCATTAAGGTATAATCCTGGAAATAATCTTTTTTTTTTTCCTCACTGATGCACAGGGGAACAAGGAACGTGTTTGTCAGAAGAACAGAATGTGGAGTGGAGAGGTAGCAAGGTGTAAAAGTAAGTCACGTGACATTTAGCAGTCCCAAAGACAATACTGATGCCTCATACTAACAGTGTGGCCACATTTCCTTTATAAATCAGTGTTTCAATTTAAAAAAAAAAATTTAAATCATCTCCACAAACTATGTGAGACTCTTTGATAGGCTTTCACTCAAGGGCACCAAACCAACAAACGGGTCAAAGACTGTTGTAGAGATTAATGATTAAAGTGGCATAGAGCACAAGATTACCGACTCCGGAATGGCAACCATTTTTTTAGAAATTAGTTAACTATTGAATTTATTTGCATTATTTTTGTGGGTCCCCCCCCAAATAATTATAAATTAGAAGGCTTAGCCCTTCTGCTTTTTGGTGATGGTACTAGCCAATACTGACAGTTTTTTAAAGTGATGTCACATCTGCCAAGTAAATGAATAGTTGTAGAATTTTGTATTAACTCATTTAATGAGAAAATCCAATTTTATTTAGTGAGACAGGAGTTAATTCATATGAGTT
Organism: Mellivora capensis; assembly: GCA_004024625.1. Taxonomy (NCBI): domain Eukaryota; kingdom Metazoa; phylum Chordata; class Mammalia; order Carnivora; family Mustelidae; genus Mellivora; species Mellivora capensis. Next base: position 27,321 of record PISX010008892.1, read on the forward strand.
TATTCCCAACACATGGTTCATATGATTCCTCTGCCAGAGACAATGTATAGTCGACCCCATAAACAACCCAGGTTTGAACTGGGCATGTCCACTTACATGTGAGGTTTTTTCAATAAATACAGTGCGGTACTAGAAATTTATTTTCTCGTTCTTATGATTTTCTTAATAACATTTTCTTTTCTTTGGCTTACTTTATTGTGAAATACAGTATATAATACATATAACATTCAAAATATGTGTTAATCAGCTGTTTATGTCAACAGGCTCTTGGTTAGTTAAGTTTTGGGGGCATCAAAAGTTATACATGGATTTTTGATGGCATGGAAAGTTGGCATCCCTAACCCCACGTTGTTCAAGGGTCAACTATAGTTAGATAAAGTAGTACAAGCCTATCAAAGTGGCAGGCTTTAAACCTTTTTCTGATAATCCTGGGGAGTCTTAAGAGTTTCAAGTGGCCTCTTAGATTATCTGGTTAAGCAGCCTCTGAGATGAGTCAGCTGGTGTAGACTGCACTAAGTCAAGATCAGCTTGATTTATTTATCTTGCTAAATAAGTCAATAGAGGATGAGGAGAAGTGAAATGACCTGCCCAATACCATAAATTAAGTTAATGGCAAAGCTGACAGTAGGACTGAAGGTATGCAAAGCTTTGTTCACTGTGTTTAACCATATCTGGGGCAGATCAATGACTTGATTTTACATATACAGGAATCTTAATTTCTTAAAGGAATATTATACAGCTGAAACTGAGTGGAGAATATATGACTGTTTTTAGTTCTCAAAAACTTGTATAAATATTATACAGAAAAGTATTTTTAGAAGCATGAGTAACATCTCAAGTCACAGAAAGGCGTCATACAGCATTATCCATAGTAGCGGGGGTTTTTTTGTTTTTTGTTTTTTTTTATCTCAGCTGTGTATGATCAAAAAACATATGAATGTATTTGCTGGGAAGGAGAGATGGGACTGAAAAGGAAGCATATATGTCTGGCATAGGAGCTCACCATGGTGTTAGTGAGGGAACTGCTTCAGTTCTATGGCAGGTTTCATTCAAACTGCAATGATGATGGTTTGTATGGTTGCTGTCTCCGAAACGCAAGATAGTAATAAAAAGTTCTATATGAATCCTATTTTTTTTCTAAGATTTTTTTTATTTGACAGACAGAGATCACAAGTAGGCAGAGAGAGAGAGAGAGAGGAGGAAGTAGGCTCCCTGCTGTGCAGAAAGCCCAATGCGGGGCTCGATCCCAGGACCCTGGGATCATGACCTGAGCCGAAGGCAGAGGCTTTAACCCACTGAGCCACCCAGGCGCCCCTATTCTTTTTTTTTTTTTTTTGAGATTTATTTATTTATTTGAAAGAGTAAGAGAGAGAGAACAGGTGCATGAGGAGGAGGCACAGAGGGAGAAGGAGAGAGAATCTCCAGCAGGTACCATGCTGAGCATGGAGCCCAGTGCAGGACACAACCCTTAGATCACAACCTGAGCCGAAGCCAAGGGCTGGCTGGATGCTCAACCAACTCACCACCCAAGCCCCCCTATACAAATCCTGTTCTTTTATCTGTGGGTTTTCTTCGTTTTCTTTCTAAATTATCAGAAATCAAACATATTGATATCTGTATCATCCTGTTTTCAGGGAAGTTTGTTCACTGATAGATACAGATGTCAGTGTAGGTAATAATTTAGTAAATCATATAGGAATTTTCAAATCAGGTTGCTCAGGATGAGCACTTTTTCCCCTCAGAAATATTTGTATTTTTTGTATGCCTCAGGAAAACATATAATAAAATATATAAAAAATCAACAGTTTTATCCCTGAGTGGTGGCATTAAAACTATTTTCTTTTTGCTTATTTGTGTTTTCTAATTTTCTACCAAGAACTTGTGCTATGTGTTTAATAATTTAGAAAGAAAAAGAAAAAAATCCCATAGCGCAGAATAGGATTTCCATATTAACAATATCCCTAGATGATTTTTTTTGAGATTTCATTTATTTATTTGAGAGAGAGAGCAAGAGAGAGTGGGGGTGAAGGGCAGAGGGAGAAGCAGACTCCCCGCTGAGCAGGGAGCCCACTGCGGGACACGATCCTGGGATTCCAGGATCATGACTTGAGCTAAAGGCAGACGCTCAACCAGCTGAGCCACCCAGGCGCCCTCCCTACATGATTTCCATGCACATCTAGAAACATTGCCTTAGACCTATGGCTTTTAGCCTTTGGCACACTGGAGCATCCTACAGAGTTTTGAAAAATCCCTTGCCCAGATAAATCAGTTAAGTCAGAATCTCTGGGGATGGGAACCCATATCAATATATTTTTAAAGCTCCCAGGTAATTCTAAGATCCATGGTCCTGGTGTACGGAGTTCTTACCAGGCTGGCTGAAGCCGGGAGGAGTCAGTTAGCATCGAATCCATGGGGTCTCAAACCCTGAGTGAGCACTGGAGATCATATGGGGAGCTTCTAATACCAGAGGTTAGGCCACAACACAGAGATTCCAATTTATTTGGTCTGAGAGAGGGCTTGCTCATTTATACCCCCAGCATTATTAACAACAAAAGGTGACAATATACATAAAGATAAATAGAGTGAATAGGAAGATACCAATCTTTAATTGCCCACATGCCTAAAGCGAAATTCATATATGCTGGGATTTTTCAAGCATATCCTTGTGGCTCACAAAGCAGTAGGCTTTAATATTTTCTGCGATGCACTGAGTAGCAATTGCAGCAGAGGAAGGAAAGAGGATTGGAAAAAGCATTTAATATGAGGCTTTGGTTTTTCTTTCTAGAGACCAGGTGTGAAGCTCCACTTGAGTTTCTGAACGGGGAAGCCGAAGTTGAAAACACCACTACTGGACCCCGGGTGCTGTATTCCTGCAACAGAGGGTACAGCCTTGAAGGGGCACCTGAGGCATACTGCACGGAACATGGAGCTTGGAGCCACCCACTTCCTGTTTGCAAACGTGTGTGTTGACTCTAGAGGTTCTGTCAGTTTCGTGATTAGCTTCCCAAATGTCTAAACACAGAGAAAACTCCACTGAGTGAGACTGGCCCCGAGAAAGCAATCTGTGCATCTCCAAACCAAATACTATGGGGTATTTTTTAAAGATTTTATTTATTTATTTGAGAGAGAGAGTGAGACAGACAGAGAGCATGAGCAGTGGGAGGGCAGAGGAAGAGGGAGAAGCAAACTCCCCACTGAGCAGGGAACCAGACCATCCCAGGATCCGGAGATCACAACCTGAGCCAAAGGCAGATGCTTAATTGACTTAACCTTAACCTATGGGATATTTTTAAAAATCTGTCATATTATCTGAAATATCCAGTCTGAGAATCAGCTTTCATCCGATTCCTTGGATGATTGCAAGCAGTCCAAGGCACTAATTAAAAAAATGCAGCTTAATGAAAAAATTTTGACCCAAATGTATAAGGAATTTGTTTAAGGATGTGAAAAGGGTGAAGAAAGAATATATTAAGGTGCAATTTTAATACAATAAAATATGTATAAATATAGTGAATGAAGATAATTAGTTATAAACATTAGAATAAAAACAGTATTCACATGAAAGATCTAATTTGACAGAGCTCTGGTTTTGTTTAAAGTATTATGATGCACTAAATGAGTCTTTAGGATTCAGCTGATCCCTGCTTCACTCATACAGACTTCTTTGAAAATCAAAAAAATGAAAACTGCTGAAATATGTTGATGTGTGCCACACACTTGCACTAAGAAATCCTGGTGCTGTAATCATTTTTTTGTTATTGCTTCAGATGTACAAAATGAACCCATTTTTATGAATAAGCCTTACAAACTCTACAATTTAAGTTATACTATCCTGTTTAAGTAGTGTGAGTCTGAAGTTTAATTCAGCTCACTTAGAAAAGTCTGATGCTTCTCTGGGGCATCCTTCTGAAGGGTGTTCAGTAAAAGAAAGTAAAGTGACGAAGAGAAGAATTTAATCTGCGTTCTTAATATTCTTCCAAAGCCAAGGCACTCCCTTTAATGCACTCCCTGATTCCTAGCACACCTCTTCTTTCCCCACTGTTGGGCCCTAATTTCAAACAACTATTTAACTTGCCATCTTAGAATTTTAGGATAAGGTGTTAGTGGTTGAATAACTTGAGGTTTTCAGATCTGATCTGATCCTTAAAAATAATTTCATGCAGATGCAAAAGACATTTTTTTAAATGTTTGAAGTTCTGTATCTTTAAGCCTCGTATGATCCTCACTGAGAACCCAACTCTAAAGGGCTCATCATACTCTGCCTTTAAAGAAATAAATGAAGAGGAGAATATCAGTAAGCATTTTTTTTTGTTCTGTTTAACAGCAAATCCATGCCCTGTTCCTTTTGTGATCCCCGAGAATGCTGTGCTTTCTGAAAAGGAGTTTTATGTTGATCAGAACGTGTCCATCAAGTGTAGGGAAGGCTTCCTGCTCCAAGGCCAAGGCATCATTACCTGTAACCCTGACGAGACATGGACGCTGACAAGTGCCAAATGTGAAAGTAAGTAAATGGACAGGTGGATTCCAGTTCCTTTCATTAGTGCAGACCGTTTTCTCATCCTTGTGAGATATTTTCAGTCAAGTAACTTAATGTAGATATTGAGATCTCTGTCTTATGGTTATCAGCTTCTGTGTTGACAATTTTTAAAATTTAAAAAAAGAAAAAGATCTTTATGGGGCACTTGGATGGCTCAGTGGGTTAAGCGGCTGCCTTCCACTCAGGTCATGATCCCAGAGTCCTGGGATCGAGTCCCGCAACAGGCTCCCTGCTCAGTGGAGAGCCTGCTTCTCCCTCACCCTCTCCCTCTGCCTGCTGCTCTACCTACTTGTGCTCTCTATTTCTCTGTCAAATAAATAAACAAAATATTTTAAAAAATAATAATAATAATAAATAAGTAAATAAATAAATAAACTTTTTAAAAAGATCTTTGAATTCCAAACATAAAAAGAAAACTTTCCAGAAGTAGGCTAAAACCTACTTGGCCAGGATTCACTGAACAGATTTTCAAAATGTGTTCTTCTAGGAATGAGCAAAATATTAAATCTAAAATATATTTTTCTTCCAGGGCAACTGGCTGGCTCAGTCAGTAGAGCATGCAGCTCTTGATCTCGGAGTCATGATCTTGAGCCCCGGGGTAAATGTAGAGATTACTTTAAAAAAACAAAATACATATTCTTCCCATATTCTGAGAGTCCCCAAACTATCCTTTAACAGGCTATGGATGCTTTGCCATACAAAAATTATTCCACAGTGGTTCTCAAACTTGAACTACCTAGAAGACTTGTTTAAAACAGGTTCCTGGGGTCCTCCTTTGAATGTCTGGTTCAGTAGGCTGGGATGAGGCCCGAGAATTTGTATTTCAAACAAGTTCCCAGGTGTTGCTGCAGATGCCGGTCCTGGAACCACAGTTTGAGAACCCCTGGGCTAGCACCATTTTGATACAGAACACAGAGCCGCGTAGTCTGAGAATATATCATGCCTGCGGTGACCATCTTCAGAACTCTTGCCCTCCAGTTAAGAAGAAAAGTGTGTGTGAAGGCCACGGGGATTGTGGAGTCAGAGAAGACCTGGGTTTGAATTCTGTCCTCAGAGCTTTCTAAGTCGAAACTCACGCCTGTGCTCTAACTTCTCTGAACCTTCGGGCTCTCGTGCGTTAATGGCCCGGTAACACCTGTCTTACAGGTTTGTTTTGGAGAATCAGTGAGTCGGTGTATTTCTTTCAGCCGTGTCTCCTGATAGGAAGAGATACACCAACAGCCCAAGTGTCTGAATTGCCAACCAGCAGCCTACCACAGCCTTAGAATTTCAATTTTACTCCAGCAAATATATACTATACGTTTAGTCTTATAAAATTGACTCCAAGCAAAATGGGAAGAACTGCGTATGTATAAGCTTTGACCAGCAGCCTGAACTAAGGCAGGCCAGGGGCCCTGATCCTGCGCACAAATCTGCATGTTGGTCTCGACATCCTGAGATGTGCCACGCAGAGCCCAGGATGCCGAGCAAGGAGAGACATGCATTGTGGGGCGTGTTTCATTATTCCTTTGTATTCTTGAGAGGCTCAGGGGTTGCCTGGGAGAGGAGACAGTTTCTACCCTTGTTGGCTATCCTCAATCCCTCTTTTGCATTTTTTATTACACAGAAAGCCTCTGGTTTAGAAGACAATCTCTTCCCTGAGGAACATGAGCAACAATTTACCTCTTTTCACCTCGTCCTAATATTTATTTTTACAAATCAGTAATTAAAATTTATCATGTTTGGGAATCACCTAGGGAAGGTGGGTAAGATCCAGACTCGCAAACTAGAAACTCCTGAAAGTTTCACTTTCAGCAAAAATCCAAAGTGATTCCCGTATAGGTCATCTGAGATCCGTGCTTTGGTCATTTCAGGAAACCAGCGTGACCTTTTTACTGCTGCTCCCCCAGCCTGGAAGCTCTTTCCCTCTGATCCACTCAAGCTCGATGGCCTAGTCCAAATGCCACTTTCACTGTGATTTGTACCCTGATAATCCTGAGTATAATCAGTCACATTCACCTTGATTTTCCTGTAGGAGAGTATCCAGCGCTTTTTAAGTTGTCCATCATTCTGCTCCTTGTCTGAACAAAGGGACAGCATTTTCTTCATTGGTTTCTTTCCAGTTTCTGAGCCACAGAAGGCATTAGTACATATTTTATATCTGACTCACTGAATTAACATTTGTAACCACCTTGAAGGAAAAGAAAATTTAGAAAAATCATACACATCAGTCATCCCCTCTGACAAGTTCTTCATAGTATCATGACCACCAAGTGACCTTTTCAACTTCACAAAGAGTCATCCAAAAGTTAGACTTACCCGAACAGGATGCTGATTGGAATCCCAGCTCCAATCCAGGCCTTGTCTGGTGAGCCACCCCCATTCACTCTAGTTATCTTAAGGCTTCTCAAGGCAAAATTAATTATAAAGCTTTTTATTTAAATATACAGTACATGTCGCTTCTAAAAGAGGATTGTCATTTAATCTCCCATATTTTGAAAGCAGAGAGTCACTGGGTTACAGTTTTGAAAAGAAGGAAACTAATGTGAAGCCTTGAAACCTTGAATGTCATAAACCTCATCAAAGTGTGTAAACTGAGTCTGGACAGGCTAAAGAAATACTCATTTACTCACTTTTCAAACGTGTCCCGAGAGCCCACTGCCTACGGGATGCTATCTTCGGCACCAATACCATGGTCTTTTTTTTTTTTTTTAGATTTTATTTATTTATTTGACAGACGGAGACCACAAGTAGACAGAGAGGCAGGCAGAGAGTGAGAGGGGGAAGCAGGCTCCCCACTGAGCAGAGAGCCCGATGCGGGGCTTGATCCCAGGACTCTGGGATCATGACCTGAGTTGAAGGCAGAGGCTTAACCCACTGAACCACCCAGGCACCCCACCAATACCATGGTCTTGATGGAATATGCACAACTGCAGTTCATGAGCTTTACTCTAAAACAACAGACTTCACATAACCCCCTTGCTTCTCCCCTTCTGATTTGATCATCCTGCATGAATGTTCTCTTGAAAGCTGCCTTTTTGGCAATCCACAAAACTCATTCTTGGGCTCCTCGAGACTTCTTGCTTGATAAAAACAAAACAACAACAACAACAATAAAACAGGTCAGGTAGCCTTTGGATCAAAAGACAAAACCTTTGATCCTGCACATCTAATTTTTTCTAGACTGCAGCAGATTATACTTTTAGTTCCTAGTGTCTCTTAGTTATTATACAGGTGAAAAAGCAACTTTATATATTTTATCTTTGCTTTTTAAATCAATCCAGTCTTGGAGAGGGGACTGTTCTCTTCCGACCACGAGCTGGGTTAGTAGTACAGGCTTCATTTGTTTTCCTGTAGAAATATCCTGTGGTCTGCCAGCTCACGTAGAAAATGCGATTGCTCGAGGCGTACATTACCAGTATGGGGACGTGATCACCTACTCGTGTTACAGTGGATACATGCTGGAGGGTTCCCTAAGGAGTGTTTGCCTGGAGAACGGAACCTGGACATCGCCTCCTGTTTGCAGAGGTAAGGGAATCTTTGAATGGCTATTTCTCAGGGAAGCGGTAGGGAAATGCAAATAAAGTCTGATAAGGCCAACAGCTATATGCATGAACTATTACTTCTCCTTGGCTTTAAATTTTCTCTTGACATCTGTGTCATTTTCCTTAACTTAATGGGTTTGAGTTTTGAAACCTTTCATATAGAACTCTGGCCGAGCACATGGCCCCTTCCTGAGTCGATCATGGGTCTCAGTCCAGGTGTTCTTCCAGAGTATGCTTCAGCTGCTAGGGGAGCTGTGTCATGTGTGAGCCCTGAGGGCACTTCTTGGACAGTCAGGTCGTTTGAGCAGATTCCACTCCCATCCTGGGCAGGCCCCTAGCCCTGCCAGAGATGGGGTAGCCTGCCCCGTGGCCAGAGTAAGACACAAGACGTACTGGGCAGCCCCAGGGTCTCCTGGGCCATGCTGGTGACTGGTGACAAGCTGGTGACAAGCACTCCATGCTCACACCAGCACCGCTGTCCCTTCACTTGCTGGATTGAAGCCAACCCAAGGATGAATTTTGTGTGTGGAGTCCATAAATCCTCTTGGGAGAACGAGGGAACAAGGTTCTGTGCTTAAAAATCTGCAAAATTTAAAGAGGTAGATAACAAGGCATCCCAGTAGGTCCTAAAATTTATACCTTTCTAGTAGAACAGGATTCTTTCTTACAAACCATAATGATTGGTCCAGTCTATAAATACTTACTGAAAGTCAAGAGCTATGCTTGTGAACAAGAACTAGAAGAAAAATCGTACTGTTGAGTGCGTTGTCCACATGGCCACATGGGCCCTGGTGAGATTTGGACTAGGGGTAAAAGGGCCAGAGTCTTTAATGACCCATCAGGGCTGGGAGAATTGAGGAAATCAATGAATGAATGGCATGAGCCTCAAAAGAGGCAAGGGTGATTGCAGGAGAAGGGAGATGAATTGTCTGAAAGCAACAGTGAGAAACGAGATCACTAACACATGGGGTGTAAGAGAATGAGAGGGCTGCGGAGGAAGTGCCATCTTCCTAGAGTAGCCTACTTCAAATCAGAAGTCAAATGAGAGCTGTGTCTGCTGGCTGGCTTGTTTTTTCCTCCATGTGCTTATTTTAAAACACTCAGTGACAGTGGCAGCACCAAAGAGCTGTTGACCACCAAAGGGCACCTTTGGAAGGACATTCTCAGATCTTCCGGAAGAGCTTTTCCCCTGGTCCAGACCAAAAGAGATGACCTTCTGTCTAAAACACCTTGTCCCTTCTGCTCTGAGTCCCCAGATTACTAAAACTTTGAAAGCCACATTCTCAGAACTACCCAAGCTTATTTATGCCCCTTTCTGAGAGCCCTCACATTTGTCCGTGACTAAATCTTGAGGTTCGGTTTTCTCTTCCATAAATCTTGACTCTAGGAAATGTTATGAAATGTAAGTAAGGAATCCTATTTTCCAACAAATACCCTTCCATAATTCTCTGGGTTTATGATCCATCCTGCTTCTTTTCTAGCTGTCTGTCGATTCCCATGTCAGAATGGAGGGATCTGCCAACGTCCCAATGCTTGTTCCTGTCCAGATGGCTGGATGGGGCGCCTCTGTGAAGAACGTGAGTCTGCCCTCAAACCTTCCATGTTATGTCCTTAAACCTTACTTTGAGTCCTGATAATTTGCCTGGAAGCTGCCAACTCAGGGGCGTTACTAGGAACTGGCTTTACTGTTAGAAGGAATTCATTTGCGTAAATCCTGCAGCAGACCAGGCAAGAGGGCCTAGGGTCGATCCAAATATGTCTATTTAATTTGCAAAAGATCTAGTCTATGAGTGACCTTGAAAATACAGTGATCGCAGTCCATCCAGAGCCATCTCCACATGCCTTCTGTCACAAATTCCCAGGAATCCTCTTGAGAAGGACCTTATAATAGAGGGTTTCCTGGCCTCTATCTTCCCTATCTCAAGTCCATTTATATGCTATGCCTCTCATTGCTGTAGTTGGGATAAATTGACGGCATTGCATAATACTATACTTTTATGTAGTATTGGCAGTTCACTCTTTTAGGGGTGGTTCTTCCCAACTAAGAAAATAGGGGAAGTTGGCACTCCAGTATCTGGACAATGCTTAGTAAATTGATATAGAATTTTGATCCTTATAAAAATATGTTTGAATTTGAACATTCAGGAGAATGGAAATAAGTGGTTTTAAACTGTTTTTTAATGTCTAAACTATACGTTGTTTCGGTATCTTAAAAAATATATATATAAGGATAAAATGATTTCATATTGCATTGGGAGTGGTGTCTGCAAATCCCATTAAGAGTCATTCGGGTGATGTCCATTGGTCTGTATCAGTTTTCTTGAAGGCCAGACATGGTATAAGAGATTCTAAAAATGTTTTAAGCATAATTCTTGCAACTAATCTGGAAAGGAAAACACACAATGTAAATAAATTTGGCTGCTAACAACTCACCAAAGCAAGTATTCTCACAGTGATTAAGAAAGAAGAGAAATTGTGTTTTTCTTCCCTCTTCTCCCCAATCATTCCTTCCCATTTAGGATTTCCAAACTTGACCTACTATAATGCTGGGAGTCCAAAGACCAGGGAAACATTTCCCCTGGGGGGTCTAGCCGAGCTTGCTGAGCATGTGGCCACCCTCCTTCATTAGACCAGGGCTTCCCAAGCTTTAATGTGTGTACAGACCACTTGTGAGATGTTAAATGAAGATTCTGATGCAGTAGTTCTGGTTTGGGACCTGAGATTCTGCATTTCCAGCCAACTCCTAGGTCATGCCGGTGCATGAATTTTTCTTCGAGCAGCAAGCCAAGAGACTATCCCACTCCTTTTAAACAGATTGTTTCTCTTTAAAGAGCTCAGTATTTTCTAGGAAGAATGATTGGAGGGTGTAAAGGAGGCCTGATTCAGTCCTCTGATCCTAGGAAATAAAGGGTGAGTTGTCCCATCACTGCTTATGTGTTGCCAAAACCGGCCTTCAGGACAGCCCCTCGGACCCCATTCATACCTTTAATTCAAGCAGTGAGAGAGCCTCGAGACAGCCAACCCCTCTTGAACACTTCACGTAATTTGAAAAGGAAATTTGAAATGATAATAAGTGGAGAACATTCTGCTTATTCTGAGAAAGCAAAGCACTTAGCAGACATTGATTTCGGTATATCCTCTCTGAAAGTACATTTGGCATTAGAGTCATTTTGTGAGGCTCAAGGTCCACCCTTACTTTCCTGATTATGTTTACTGATTACTAAACAGATCACATCCAGGGAGACATATCTGGTGGGTCATTCAAGGTTTTCCTCCTCCTGGAAAATGTTTTTTGAACACTCGAACATGTCTGAGTGTATTTTGATTAAATTTGTTTTGGTCTCCTTTCAGCAATATGCATTCTCCCCTGTTTGAACGGTGGGCGCTGTGTGGCCCCTTATCAGTGTGACTGCCCACCTGGCTGGACGGGGACCCGCTGTCATATAGGTAGGCCTTCTCTCGTGGTTTGTTTTCTTGTTGACTTGGCTCCATGAGGCCCTAGAGGATGGTGGTGAGCGTGACTCAGAATCAGAGGTGGCAGGGAAACAAAATGATGCCAAAGTCACTCAGGAATCCTTCAAGGTGGTCTCTTGGATGATGGTCTCAATGCTGAGCTCTGTGGCTGCTTCAGAGGCACCTGTCAGGGTCGAGAACCAAAGAAGGAATCTCAGTCAGCTAAGTTGTCATCCTTCTTCGTGTCATCTCTTCTACTTTGCAGAATGTCGAGAAAACATGCGGAGGTTCAGAAGAATATTTACTTTAATCCCTATGAAACTAAATTACTAACTTCATGGTAACTATTCAGTAAGACCAAGGCTCTGAATCATTACCATTTAAGTTAAATCAAAGAGATGGTTCCTTCATAGACAGCAGTAACAAATTGTTGATTGATTGGGGACAGATACGTCCCCTTAACCACCCTTACCTATCTCAAATATGACCTCTCCTCCTCTGTACTGTTGGGTTACCCATCTGTCCTTGCCCCCACTAGATGACACGCTGCTTGGGGACGGGGTGTCTCTTTGTGGTCATTACATGCCAGTACTTAAAATAGCGCCTGCGTACAATAGGTTCTCACGTGGAAGAAACGAATCAGTCTAAAATGACAGGTTTGGACCTTCTTAAAGTCTGATATTTTTAGGTAACTATTAAAAGAAGACGACTCACTGTATTTATTTGGTATTTGTTCTAGCACTCCACTGTTTTTCTTGTAAACAATATTATACCATCTCTCTGATGGGCTAAGACATCAAGTAGAATAGGCGTGTTGGCACCAGAGCTTGTTATAAGCTCTAGGGCTGAGGGTCCATATAATTTAGCTTTCAAACTAGGACATTTCTGAGAGTGAAAGGGGTACAATTGACAAGTAATCTAAGGAAATGGGAGTACCACATACTGTCACGGGCAAGATCAGATATGTCATCCCCATACCCCCGAAACAACTGTCCATGAATGTAGAAAAGGAATAATCTACTGGAGGTTAAATGCAAAGCCCTTATTCGAAACTTTAAAAGCAATCAGTAGAGTTTTTGTTTGTAACAGACCCACTTGGAGGTTTTATCTGCATTTCCTGAATTGAAGTTACTTGCAAACGCTTCTGGCCGTGGCCCAGCCATCTTACTTTGCGGGTGGTGCCCCTGCTCTTCCAGGGGGAGGCATCCTTGATTCTCCCGCTCTGCCCTCTGAGATTCCCAGTATCAGCACTTTTCTGTTTCTCCTGCACAGTACCTCCCCCATCCTACTCTGTCCCCACTGTCACCAGCTAGTAAAAGATCTTTCCTTGCAGTCACCATTAGATCTTCCTGTCCCTCCATTTCCAAGCTAAACATCATGACACACACCTTTTGGTGTACCTTTTTGCCCTATTTCAGAACCTAAAGTAGCTCCCTGTTGTCTCCACATCCAGCCCTAATTTTTAAGCACAGATTCTTCTGACTTCCAAGGCTCTGCTTGGACTAGCTGCCACACACCCGGTAAAACTCAGCGTTCATCCAGCCGATCACACGCTGTCCCCTGCAGTGATGGCTTTTTCATTCCCCCATTGCTCAGCGCAACCCATGGTTTCCCTCTTTCCCCTACTCTTCAAACCTTACCCAGCCTCATAAGCCCTGCCCAAGTTTCCTCTTGTCTCCAAACTTGCTTTATACCACAATAATCTATTTTCTAATGTCCCATTTCTAGAGCTATAACACAGTTAGGTACAACCATGCAGTTTAAAGCTCCATTGATATATTCATATTTCTTTTAGCTCCTTGGCTCCCTAACTGGCATTAGCTCCCTAATAACGCTGAGCCACATAGTGTTCCTTTCCTGTAGCGGCTGCCTCAGCACACATCCCACTCACACGTCCTATATACTAAGCATACCGCTGCGTCTGATACGGGAGCTCCTGCTCTCCAGAATTAAATCTAGAAAAGCAGAATGGCCTATAAGCAGATAACTAGAGGCTAGCCAAATTCTCTGAAAGGGGTCATGACAACAGTGAGGGTAGGGACATTAGCCAAGTGGAGACATTCCGAAGTCTTCGTGAGCATAGAATCAGAAGAGCGAGAGTAGCCACCAGAGGAAGATCATTCTACTCAAGAGCATGGAAGCACAACACAGGTGTGTTCTGCATAGGAGAACTGAAGCCATAAAGGGAACATAGAGGTATGACTGGAAATGAAGCTGTCAGGATGGGCAGAGCCAGAAAAGGACAGGCACTGTGTGCCAAGTTCAAGATGCTGGATTATGTCCTGTGAGCGACAGAAGCCACGGGAGGATTTTAAGCAGGAAAATCATGTGCTGAGATTTTCTTTTAGAAAAGTGATTGTGGCGGCAGTATGGAAAATGGCAGAAAGCAAGACTTACAATTGGGAGTCCACTTAGGAAGTTAACAAAACAGAATTGGCAAGATGTAATAAAGTCTGGAAAAATGTTAACTGAGAAGGGAAGTGGGTTGAGAGAAGTTGGGGAGGTGACTCGCTACTTGGCTATAGACTTATTAAGGGAGTAAAAGTCTGAGATGAATCAAGACTGATACATGTTTGGGGCCCCTGAGGGGAAGGTACTGCCATTTACTGAGATAGAGAACCCAAGACGAGTGTATTTGAAGGTACGGATGAGGAGTTAAGTTTGTACGTGCTGAGTTCGAGCACCCTGTGAAACATACAAGGGAGACATCTGATAAGTCGTCAAATGATGGTTTGGGTTCCCAGAAGATACATCTAGATTGAAGATAGCAAAATGTAAGTCATCACTGGGAAACATTCATGGAGAAAAACACAAGATCATACAGAAAGCATATCGCATGAAAAGGTAGCCCAAAATAGGAACACTGGGGGCATGCCTGTTATAGGGAAGAGGAGGTGTTAAGCTATTAGGCAAGGAAGTGAAATGAATTTGTTAGTACTGTTGGAAACCGCTAAATCATCATGCTACTGAAAAGGAGTGGGGCGCCTGGATGACTCCGTCCGTTGAGCGTTGGACTCTTGATTTCAGCTCAAGTCATGATGTCAGGGTTGTACGATCGAGCCCCACATCAGGCTCTGCACTCAACATGGAGTGTGCTCGAGATTCTCTCTCCCTTGCCCTCTGCCCCTCCCCCGACTCATGCATCCCCTCTCTCTAAAATGAATAAATAAATCTTTTTTAAAAAGGGAGGGAAAAGGAGCAATTTTTTTATTAGTGAGCAGAATCTATGGAGAGTTAGTTTTTAATGGTTGGGTTTTATTTTTGCTATTTTTCATCCTGGGCTTTGTTTCATAATTCCTTCTTTATTTCGTGGCAGATACATGCATTCTGTTGGCCCACTGCCACTCTTTAACTCCCCACGGGAGCTCCCCAAAGGTGAGGACAGGGTTGTTGTTGTTGTTGTTGTTTTTCCCCATCTCTTCCCGCCCAGTGCTTGCTTGTCCAGCTGGATGAACTATTACAGAAATGGCATTTACTTCTATCTCACCAAAGATTACTTTTTCCTCTGGGAAACCTACTTTTCCATGCGATAATGAGGCTGAAATGCTTCTGATTTCCAGCCTTCTTTCAACAGAAATTTTATTTTCTTCCTCAAGGAAGTTCTCCGTTTTGTATGCTGTGTTAAACTTGTGGGTGTTAAGTCTTCATCGGCTTTTAGCATCCATAAGTTTTTTAACAGGTAGGTACATGCAATTGAAGAGTGTGGTTAAGACACCGTGCATTTGTGGGAAAGATGCCTGGATAATAAACCTTTGGGTGTTCCCTCAGGGCTTTATCTGTGGCTAACTTTTAATTCTATCTCAGGTTCTGTAATTCCAGTTAAAGACGGTAAAAACCATGAAATGTGTTTTCTAGAAAATAGAAAGAACTTCTGAATCATCTCCTATTTTTATTTGTTTGTTTTGCTTTTTGTTATTTTAGATAATCTATATGTCTGATTGATTATCTTAAGAGTTGGTGTCTGGGGACGCCTGGGTGGCTCAGTCGGTTAAGTGGCTGCCTTTGGCTCAGGTCATGATCCCAGCATCCTGGGATTGAGTCCCACATGGGGCTCTTTGCTCAGCAGGAACAAAGGAGGAGGAGGAGCCTGCTTCTCCCTCTGCCTCTGCTTGTGCTCTCTCTCTCTCTGACAAATAAATAAATGAAATCATAAAAAAATGAATAAATAAAACCTTTAAAAAAAAGAGTTGGTGTCTGATATAATGACTCAATCAGTTATAGAATTCACTGCTAGTTCTCACAAGTGAGATAGTCTAATTGAGCATCTGAAATATTTGCAGTTCAAAACCATGTGTGTCAAATTGGTCACATAAAGAATAAATGAGAAAAATCAGTGGATTTAATGTTATCAGCAAAGGTTTCAATACACAGGTGTAGGACTTAGCCTGGAGCTTAAATATGAGAATGGACTGGCTTGGAGGGGAAATGGGAAAGGGTGGTGTCACATAACGACATGAGGTCAAACAAAGTGGCAGAAACGTGTAATACAGCTGGTCGGTAGGGAATGGCAGTGGCTAGAGCAGAAAGCACCGTGAGATCTTATTCTGTGTACGTTTGCAGAATATCTTCCAACTGGCTAAGTATTAATTAAATAAATGCATGAACTTTTCATCCCAGCTGTTTGCCAGTCTCCCTGCTTAAATGGTGGAAAATGCGTAAGACCAAACCGGTGTCATTGTCTCTCAGCTTGGACAGGACATGACTGCTCCAGGTAAGATAATTAAAAAGGAATATTTATCTACAACACAAAGAGGTCAGGACTCAAGGGACGTTTGTCCCAAGAGCCAGAAGATAACTCTGGTTTAAGTATAGTCCTCTTACATCCAAAAATGTCCATCTTTAGATACTCTCTAAATGTGAACCAGAGCCAACACAAAGAAATATTAATTAAGAAAACAATATCTCAAAAATAAATAATCTTTTGCTCACTTTGGCAGCATGTAAACTAAAATTTGAACAATGCAGAGAAGGTTAGCATGGCCCCTTTAAAAGGATGACATGCAAATTCATGCAACATTCCATATTTTCCACAGAGAAAGGTTTAATTAAACAAATAAATTAACTGTCCTCTTGAACAGAAGATTGCATCATTCATATGTAAGGATGTAAAATAAATAATAAACTCAATACATTGTATTGATGTTCACTTGCATTCCTGATTACAATAGAAAATGGTATGGAAATTGATAAGAAATGTTTGTTTTTAAAGTAAAAAATCTTGTTTCATATTTCTAGTGTATGTATATGCAGTATTTAATTGACTAAAAAAATTTATGTAAAAATATGTCAGTTGTTTTCTCATTTCTAACAAGATAAATATAGTTGAGAAAAGATTATCACAAAAATAAGGGAAAATGATTAAATATAATTTAAACTTTTTTTTACTGAAGTATATTTGACATCCAGTATATTAGTTTCAGGTATACAATATAATGACTTGATATATATATATATATATATATATATATATATTGCAAAATGATTATCACAATAGATCTAATTAGCCTCCATCACCACACATTTACAAAATGTTTTTCTCCTGATAAGAACTTACAAGATTTACTCTCTTAGCAGCTTTCATATATGCAATGCAGTGTTAACTGTAGTCACCATGCTGTACGTGACATCCCTGTGACTTAGTTATTTTATAACTGGAAGTTTGCACCTTTTGACTCCTTTTTCACATTTCGCCCACCCCCCACTCCCTGTCTCTGGCAACCACCAGCCTGTTCTCTGTACCTATGAGGGGGTTTTTTTGGTTGGCTGGTTATCTTGAGTGAGACCATATGGTATTTGTCTTTCTCTGTCCAACTTATTTCCCCTAGCATAATGCCCTCGGGGGCCATCCACGTTGTTGTAAATGGCAAGATTACATTCTTTTAAATGACTGAATAATATTTCTGTGCGTGTGTGTGTGTATGTGTCACATTTTCCTGATCTGTTCATCCATCAGTGGACCCTTGGGTTGTTTTCACATCTTGGCTATTGTAAATAATGTTGCAATGAACATGGTGGTACAGATATCTTTTCAAGTTAGTATTTTCATTTTCTTCAGAGAAATACACAGAAGTAGAAGAATTCCTGGGTTGTATGGCAGTTCTATTTTTAATTTTTTGTTTTCTGAGGAACCTCCGTACTGTTTTGCATCGTGGCGGTACCGATTTCCATTCCCACCAACAGTGCATTAATGTTTTCTTTTCTCCACATTCTTGCCGAAATTTGTTATTTTTTATCTGTTTGATAATAGCCATCCCAACAGGTGTGAGGTGATACCTCATTGTGGTTTTGATTTGTATTTCCCTGATGACTGAGGATGTTGAGCATCTTCTTGTGTGTCTGTTGGCCATCTGTATGTCGTCGTTGGAAGAATGTCTACTCACATCCTCTGCCTGTTTTTTAATCTAATTGTCCGGGTTGTTTTTTGGTTTTGGCTTTGGGTTTTTGGTTTTTGGGTTTTGTTTGTATTTGTTTGTTTTTGCTATTGGGTTGTATAAACTCTTTCTATATTTTGGATAGTAATCCCTTATCAGATCTATAATCCCTTTCAGTAGGCGGACTTTTCATCTTGTTGGTTTCCATTGCTGTGCAGAAGCTTTTAGTTTGATGTAGACCCACTTGTTGATTTTTGCTTTTGTTGCCTTTGCTTTTGCTGTCAAATCCAAAAAATTCATCACCAAGACCAATGGCAAGGAGCTTGCCACCTATGTTTTCTTCTAGGAGTCTTATGGTTTCAACTCTTATATTCAAGTCTTTAATCCATTTTGGGTTAATTTTTATGTATGATTTAGAAAATAGAGGACACCTGGATGGCTCAGTTGGTTAAGCGTCTACTTTCGTCTGCTTTCAGCTCAGGTCATGATCCCAGGGTCCTGGGATCAAACCCTGCATCAGGCTCCCTGCTCAGTGGGAAGCCTGCTTCTCCCTCTCACTCTGCCTGCTGCTCCCCCTGCTTGTGCTCTCTTTGTCTCTCTGTCAAATAAATAAATAAAATCTTAAAAAAAAAAAGTGGTCCAGTTTCATCCTTTTGCATGGGGCTGTCCAGTTTTCCCAACACCATTTGTTGAAGAGATTATCCTTTCCTCAGTGTATATTCTTAGCTTCTTTGTCATAAATTAATTGACCATCTATGCATGGGTTTTTCCTGAGCTCTTTATTCTTTTTCATTGATCTATGTGTCTGTTTTTATGCCAACACCATACTGTTTTGATTACCATAACTTTGTGATATAATTTGCAATCAGAGAACATGACGCCTCTAGCTTTGTTCTTCTCTCTCAAGGTTTAAGTCTTTTTAAATTTCAGGAATTGTCAGACACACTTCACCATAAATAAAAGTATAAAGTATTTTTAATACTGTAGCACTGTCCTCACAAACACTGAAATGGCAGAATATTACCAGCTCTATTTTAAGACTTCAATATATGTTATTGTATTATATCACTTAGAATTGTATTATGTCTATTTACTTCCATCTTATAGTAATCATTAAAAACAAATGGATATTTTCATATTCACCTTAAAAAGTGGGAAATTCAGTTAACTGAAAACAACTTTAATTTTTCCATTTCCTTTTATTTCATCGTGATTAGAAACTTGCAAAGGCAAAAATTTAAGTACAAATTTCATTTTTAAAAAATCAGTCTTGGTGCCAAGTGCCTTGAAGATGAATTTCTTCACATCATCCCATGTATATGCCATCTTTGCAGAGAGAAAACATAAATTAAACCCCAAAGAGCGAATTTGGATTGTATATGTAGAAGCTTCCAAGATAAAAATAATAGTTTTATGTGAGAGCAGAGCTGAAAGAATTTAAGAAAGTGAAAATCAAACTGGAATGGATTTCTGGGGAAAAAAGAAAAGAAGAGAGAGAGAGAGAAAAAGATTAAAGGAATAAGAATGGAAATGACTCAAAAAGGAGCAGGAAATATAACATCCTTATAATTTTAGACTTTCTATTTCAACTCCTTCATCTTATAGATAAGAAAAGGATACCCGGAGGTGTTTGTGTGATTCCCTAATATCAAAATACTCCTGTAAGAGCTCTTTCTCAACTAGGGGAAGAATAATTATTAGCTTTTGTGAAAATACATTAATAAAGAAAAAAATCTAGATACTCTTATGCAAAAGTTTAATAAAGGAATCTGAATGTATATATTCAGCAATCAGCAAAATAAACTACAAGGCATATCCCACATTCAAGCAAAGGTCATCCTCAACCCAGTAGATTGGGCCAGCTCCTGCCTCCTTGTACTGTGATGGATTATTCTAGGAGAAACTACTAGTTAGGACTCTTTCCACAACTCTAACTAGCTTAATTAAAGAAAGGAATATGTTGTCACAATAGAAGGACCTTCATAGAACCCAAAGACATGAGGCGGCTAAGCATTAGTAGGACCAGTCTGAGGACTGGAAAGCCACGTACAGCCTCTCTACCTCTGGTCTTCCCTCCTCCCTCCACTGCCCACCTCATCTTCTGTAGTGTGGTTTTTTCTGTTGTTCAGTTCAAGTGGAAGGACAGAACTGCTTAGAGCTTCCACATTTTACACGTCATGCCACAACAGCCACAGAAATGTATGCTGACCCAGTTTAAAAATCCAGGAGAAGAACTGACTACTCAGATCCATTCAAGGGCCCACCATGGATCAGTGAACCATAGTCCTAAGTTGTGTTATGTTGTACTAACAGGAAGAGTCATCTTGTCAAAGTCTTCACCTTACTCTTGGGTAAAGGGGAGAGGAGGCTGACAATTTTTTTCTCCCAGAAGAAAGAAACATTTGGTAGGATTCCCAAAATGGGAAGAGGAGAAAGCTTTTCTGAGAAATCAAAACAGTAAATGTTTCCAAACACTTTTTTTTAATTCTTCTCTCCCGCAAGATTGAGTGCCTTGAAGATCGTCTCCCTCCTACTTAGTCCAGGCGCACACACACACACACACACACACACACACACACAGATGCTCAGTAAAGCTTGTTCACAGATGGAGCCATTTCCAGGCATCAGTGATAGCAGGCCGAGAAACACCCTGTGGTATCCATTAAGTTCCTCAACCTATAACCTTCTCTGCTGATGACTAAGACGGACCTGCTATTATTCCCGGTTAGTTCTGTCCTCAAGAAAGAGAGTGTATTTCCCCTGATCTCTATGGGCATCTTCAGGAAATCGATCCTAAATAAACGGCCTAAGCAAAAACCGTAAAGTGTCAATGCTGTAAGGGACCTTCAGGTTCACGAAGACCAAACTCATCGTTTTACAGATAAGAGGATAACCAGATAGGAGACTGGCAGCAGAGCCAGGATCAAAACTCAGGTTCTGCTGATTCCCAGATCTTTTCCTAAGGTTGGCCCGTGTTCTCTCAAGGGATGACCCGCATCCACACAAACGATGTCACAGAGGATGCCCGGGGCGTCTGAGACTTTCAGTCCCGTTTTCATCGGCCCCTAAGCTTTTACCTCTCCCCTTCAGTTCTTCTGTTGAATCTCTTTGTTTTTTGTTCCAGGAAAAGGAGGCCTGGGTTTTAACCACTGCACAACCAACCAGCTCTCCTAAAAGCAGGATCATCTCTTCCTGGTAGTCCTGGGCATCCTGGAACTTATGCAAAGAAATTCCAACACGGTGCTGGGTCTTGTTTTGTTTTGTAAACTTGTTATTTGGGGTTTACCTTTGTATTTTGTGTTCTATTTTGTTATTCTTTGTGACATACTTTCTTACATGTTTCTATTTTTAAATATGCTCATATTTTCGATATAAAGGTATATTAAATAGATGCTGCTCCACTCACAAAATGTACATACTCTGCTGTCTGCTGGGGAAGTTCCTGCTACACGTTTTTCTTTGGTTACTTAAAATGATTTTTCAATTAAAATCTATTTTGCTATTAAATACTATTTGGTTGGATAGTGCCATTTTGTGAGATGTCCCAGAAATGATGAAGAGGATAACGATCTTTCATCCATGCTGGCCCAATACAGGATCACGTGCAGTGTATCAAGAAATCACAGTACACAGTATCCCTTGTTCTGGTTCCATCTTCTTTACCATATGCAGAATGAAAAAGGTTTCCTTTTATTGAATCAGCAGGTAGCTGTTGGACCTTACCACCTGCCACACAGAATGCTGAAGCCGGAGCTGAGGAATAGCCTGGCTAATTCCTTCCCCAGCATTTGGAAAGCTATAGGTTATCAGCTTAGTGGATGGAGGGGAAAAGTATGGTCATGGCTCACAAAGCAAAGTGGTTCCCTTCCTTCTCACAGCTGGAATAAGAAATGCAAGAACTGGAAGATGAACAGAGAGCCCACTCCTAGGTCATAATCCCACAGCTCACTGCTTTAGGAGATAGGAAAAAGCAGGACAGAGAAAGGGAAAGGAAAAGGCAAATGGGCGAAGTTCTCCAAAACTGTGCTCCTGGTCTCACTTGCAAAAAAGAATTGATGCTGTCCAAAGCAGGGCTCAGCTCCCCCTCAATCCCCATTAACTCCATCACTGTACTTCTGCCAGGATAAAGACTTCCCCAGACTTCTGGAAAATAAAGCCAAACACTAGATTTTGTTTAAAACAAGAGAATCACGATCAACTCACCTTCATCCTGGGAGAAATGCTCCCAAATCCTCCATGGGGTACATTGTAACACTATGAAGAAATGCAGGAACAATGAAGAAGATCTTGATTGTCCTAGTGGTTCTCTTCCCTGCCCTGCACTCTTCAGCTGTTGACTTCTTCTTTCTCCTGACATTCACCCTCTTAACCAATTTTACATGCTTATCAGTATACCTTTTATTTAGCTTATTGATGTCCCATCAACTTCCAAACTATGTTGATCTTCATCATTTATAATCCTAAAACCATAAAATAAAAGCCAAGTCATAAAAAGAAAGATGGTACCAGAAAATAGAAGCTAGAGAAAGCTACTGCATTTGAAAACAAAACTCAGCTCTGAAAGTGTACCTGGTAAGTGGTATTTGTATTGGGTTACTTTGAGTAGGTGAAAAGACCTTTATTTCATAGTAAGTTAAATTATTTGTGTTATGTAGGCAGGAAGGACAGTGAAGTAAAGCATCATGCAAATGAGGTTTGCAAATGATATTTCATATCGAGAAATATGAGTCACAGAGTAGAAACTCAAAAGTAGCTGAAGAATGTTATTTTTTAAATCTTCAGTACTGCATATATTCACAGTGAATTCTTAAATTTCTAAAAAGGAAGTAAGGATGTTTTCCAGCATACTAAAGCATAATCTGTTTCAAACCAACAATAACCATTTCTATAGTGAAGTATTAAATGTTTCCCTTTAAAATCAGAAATGAAGCAAAAAAGCTATCCCCATTGATCTTGAACATTATTCTGTGTTTTCCAGCCAAAGCAGTAATATATAAATTTATCAAATAAATGAAAGGTATTAGGATGAGAAAATTAAGAGTCACAATTTTTATTTTGGCAGAAGGAATGTGATATGGCTTATAAAATGAAAAGCCAAAGGCATGAAAATTCATTGAAAACACCAAGTCTCATAAACTAAATAGTTACAGATAAACATACAAAAGGAGCTTTCCTAAATGTCATTTAAAAATAGAGATATATAGTAAAAAAAGATCCTATTCACAATATTGATATATATATTCATATATATTTATGCATGTGTATGTATATATTATATAAATAAGAAATGTATGTGACCTCAAGGAAAAATATTAGAAAATCATAACTATAAACATTTATAAATGCTTGAATAATGAGAAGCATGCCATCTCCTCAGTGAGAGAATAAAATGTCTTAAAGATGTCAATTTTTCCCAAATAAAATTATAGGCATAATTTAATTCCAATCATACCTGCCATACTGGATTTTTTTTTGAAGTATGACCAAATTATTTATTTTAATGTTTATTGGGGGGGGAGTGGAAAATTAAAATATTTTAAAGAAAAATAATGAAAAGGTTTGCTTTACTAAAAATCAAAACAAAAAGCTGTACTAGGGCACCTGGGTGACTCAGTGGGTTAAGCCTCTGCCTTCAGCTCAGGTCATGATCTCAGGGTCCTGGAATCGAGCCCCACATTGGGCTCTCTGCTCAGCAGGGAGCCTGCTTCCCCCTCTCTCTCTGCCTGCCTCTCTGCCTACTTGTGATCTCTGTCAAATAAATAAAATCTTTATAAAAAAGCTGTACTAATTAAAATAGTGCAAGATGAAGAATCACAAAAGTATCAGTGTGATAGTCTATACACATAAATTCAAATATTCTACTTAAAAACTTTAAAGTGACCACTGGCATTTTTGTTATAAAGTATTAGAAAGTAAGAGAGAGGAATATTGCGTGACTGGCATTAGACAATTGGTAAAAACATGAAAATCTCTTAATTTCTATTCTCACCACAAAACAAAAGTAAATTCATGATGGATTTGGGAGTGAAATACCAATACTAAAACCATAAAAATGGCTTTTATAACTAATTTTTCATAGCAATTTAAAGATTTTAAAAAACCTAAACCTACAAGTCACAGAAAATTCATGGTAGACATGATGGGTAGATTTGATAGCCTAAGTAAATGGAAAGTTCTGGTGTTGTTTTAGAAATCGTACCAAAATGTAAAGACACATTCTTATGGCAGACCAAGTAATAGTCCCTTTATTATAATGTCTTATTATATAAACTGAAAAAGATACAGGAACTCAAGAGCACAGACAGCTCACCAAAGAAATGCAGTAAATTCATTGCATGTGAGAAAATGTTGGACCTTACCAATGCAGCATGCAGATTCAACAATAGTGAGAAACCATTTGTTTATCAGATTAGCAGTGATTTTTTAAAGACTTTATTTATTTATTTGTCAGAGAGAGGGAGAGTGCGCAGGCCGACAGAGTAGCAGGCAGAGGCAGAGGGAGAAGCAGGCTCCCTGCTGAGCAAGGAGCCCAATGTGGGACTTGATCCCAGGACCCTGAGATCATGACCTGAGTCGAAGGCAGAGGCTTAACACACTGAGCCACCCAGGCATTCCATCAGTGATTTTTTTTTTTTAAGATTTTATTTATTTATTTGACAGAGAGAGATCACAAGTAGGTAGAGAGGCAGGCAGAGAGAGAGAGAGGAGGAAGCCGATTCCCTGCCCAGCAGAGAGCCCGATGCGGGACTCGATCCCAGGATCCTGAGACCATGACCTGAGCCGAAGGCAACGGCTTAACCCACTGAGCCACCCAGGCACCCCCAGTGATTTATTTTTAACATTAATAGACAATGTGGGCAAATGTAGGATGACATAGGGAGTTTTATACATTGTCAGTGAGAATGGAAATCTGTATAATAATTTTAGAAAGCACTTTGACAATATGTATCCTTAAAAGTGTTTTTATACACTGAGCTAATATAAAGCAAATTTTAAGCATAATAAAGTTCATCATAGCATCATTATTAATTGGTAAAAAAGTGGACATGGATGAAAAGCCCAACAATAAGGAACTCTAAACTCTGCTACCTTAAGCACATTTTGAATCATGTATTAAACAGCCTGCGAGATAACACAGTGACCTGGGGGGGAATGCATGGGGTGTAAGGTCAAATTAGGGAAAAGGCAGGATATAAAAATTTCCATACTCATATGGTTAAAAATCTACAAACATAATGCATAATGAAGATGAGAAGGAAAAATGCCAAGGTCACAGAATTATCAGTTATCAGAACCTGAATTAAAACTCGGATATGTCTGGCCCCAAATATCTTTGCTTTTTTCATCATATTCAAATACTACTTCTTAACTTCAGAATATTTATATGGCAAAGATAATTAGCAGCAACAGATAAAAGCAAATTCAACAACACACAACAGTCAAATGGAATATGGTTTTTGCACAAGAATGAAAACACTGTCCAACCATAGCACAGCGATTCCTACCCTCTATCACAGGAAAGTCAAGTACTAAAACCCATATGATCATTTCAGTAGATGTAACAAAAGCTTTCAGCAAAGTTTAGTATCCATTCTCAATAAAATCTCTAAAACTCATACCACAAAGATACTTCTCTCCTAGAGTAAGGCTTTTCCTTTTCAAACTAATACTCATCATGCTTAGTAGAAACTAACTAGCAAATTAACTGAAGTTCTTGGGTCAGGGTGTGCCAGGTCCAAATCTTAAGTTCCTGTGGCTTCTCAAAAAAGATAAAGGGTGTAGCAAAACCAAACATGATCAGGAAGAGACAAAAAACGAAGACTGACATTTCTCTTGGGAACCATGAAACCATTATGCTCAGTAAAAGAAGCCAGATGCAAAAGGCCATATAGCGTTGGATTCCATTTATATGAAATGCCCAGAATAGGCAGATTATACAAACACAAGATGAGCAAGGAGAGAATGAGAAGTAAGTGCTGATGGGTACAGGATTGTTTTGAGGGTAAAGAAATGTTCTGCACTTTGATAGTGGTGATCATTGCCCAACTTTTTGAGTATACTAAAAACCACTGAATCATATGCTTTAGAAATAATTTGAAAATAAAATTTTAAGGAACCCAAAAAGAAACAAATATACTTGACTGCAAATGTAAAAACTTCTCTTACAATTCAAAAATTACCACTAACTGAATTTTGAAATCAAGGGAAAACATACATGACAATAATATTCTAAAATATGATGATTTAATAGACAGCCATTAGAAAACATTTTGTTTGGGGCGAAGATGTGTACAAGCAATTCACTAAAGAAGAAATACAGATAGAAAAGGAGGATCCCTACTAATTATAAAAGAAATGCAAATTAAAATGATTTACATTTTTGCTTACCAAATTGGCAAAGATTTTACTGGTGGTGGTGGTGGTGGTAGTAGTATTTGTTTTAGTGATAATATGCAGTTGGCAATTAAATAAAATCATTTCCTTGAACTTCTCTAGTTGTACACTAGTACAACCTTTCTCCAAAACAACTGGCAACATGTATTAACAGCTTTAAAAATATGCATACATATTTCTCAGTAATTCCTAGTCTAAGAAGCAATCCTATTAAAAAAAATCTGACTTGGGGCACAGATTTTTTTACTTGGATTTTTTTGACAAGAACTCTGACTTGGGGCTCAGTTTAGTGTCTGACTCTTGATTTCAGTTCATGTCATGATCTTAGGGTCTTGGGATCAGTCCCCAGGTCAGGCTCTGCACTCAGCAGGGAGTCTGCTTGAGGATCCTCTCCCTCTCCCTCTGTCCCTCTCCCTGCTCACACATCTCTCTCTCATATTTACAGAGAGTTTTAATAATATGAAAAATCATTATGGCATAATGTTCCTTGGAAAATAATATATGAAATGTGCTTATGGGGGTACCTGACTGGTTCAGTCGATGGAGCATTCCACTTTGATTTCAGGGTTGCAAGTTCAAACCTGACATTGGGTGTGGAGATGATTTAAAAGTAAAAACTCTAAAAACAACTAAAGAATTGCTTATAGTGTGTTCTCCATTGCCTAGAATATGCGTATACAGTATGCGTAGAAAGGGGTTTCCCAGACTTCATTAGTAATGATTTTTCCCAAGACGTAGAACATCGGGAAACTTTTACCCCTTATCCAAATTTCCCTTTATTTCTGACTGGTTTTTTTTTTTTTGGTGTTTTTTTTTGCTGAAACATGCAGAGAATTTTTATTTATTACATATGTTACTACTTACATTTATTTAAAGAACAGTGTCACAGATAGAAGCACAGGCCTGGTGTTAGGTTCCAGGAGCAACAGCAATGAAATATATTACCCGGCCTGACAGTTTCTGACATATTTTCAAAGAAAATAGATTACTTGTATATTCATAAACATACTTTCATATTCACCAAAAGTAATCTTAAATTCATAAAAATTAATGGAAGTAAAAGCCCCACACCGATGCGTCGGTCACCTTTCTGTCTCCCCTAATTAATAATCTGGCATATGCATTTGCATCGATGAATTGAAAGATCTTGCCTCCATATAGTTTTGCTTAAACACTTCCTCAGGATTCTTTAGAGAAGAATTCAGATCAGGGTGATCAAAAGGTTAATATAAAGATGGAAACTGCTACCAAGAGGCAATATCCATAAATTTGGAGCTGCGTTTCTACAGGAGAAAAATATTTGCTGGTGCTCAAATTAAAGAATTCAACAAGTTAATTATTGACACTGGCGGTGTATTTTTACAGTATGTCCTTGTGTTTCCTGCCCCAGGTGAATGCATGAGTCTGGCACAAGATTGCAAATTTACCAGCCAGATTACATCAGAATTACTTTCTTATGCTTCCTTAACAACCAGCATAGCCACAGCAATACGTTGTTGTTGTTTTTTTTTAAGGGCTTACATGTAATTACTCACGATTTCCTCCTAACTCAGACCTTAAGGCAGGGACAACAACTTCAGCCTTCCATTTCTTTTTTTCCTAATGATCTTACAAAGCAGGCATTCCAGGTAACCTGGGCCCGAAATGTAGAGTTGGATGGCACCTGGATGAAATGGAACTGTTCTGAAAGGAATGGGAAGCTGCAGACGTGTTGTGAGGGCCGCGTGTCTCTGTGTTCCTAGCTGCAGCCACCAGCGGGCAAAGCCACTTAAAGTACGTGCTCTTCCCGGGGAGCGTCGCTGGGCTGTTGGGTTTTGTGAAGGGAGCCACGCTACTTTAAGGAGAGCCACACAGAGCTCTGCTGTTTGGGTGTCTGTAGGAGTTCCAGTAGACTGCTATCCTGTCCCAGGGAGGGGAGAGATGCCGATCACACCCACCCCTCATAGAAGTCTGGTGTGTTCTCTCCACCCTCATGAGTCCCGACCTGTCTAATTATACACCTGATCCTCGCCCTTCTGAATCACTGAGATCCCGCCTTTCATTATGTCTACGGGATCTTTTACCTTGTCGGCACAGTGCTTCGAGTAGTTTATGCCTGTGTAAGTTCAAGTGCCTCCGATCTGCAAAGGCAGTAAAGAGTGTGAACTGACGAACTAGAAAAACCTGAAAGAATGGATTAAGGCGAAGACCACAAAAAAGAAGCAAAAACGAGGTGCATGCGTTTCTCAATTATACCATATTCTTCAGAACTGTTGTTGGGACTCTATGAAGTATATAATCAAGGGGGAAATATTTCCAGATTCTTTTCTGCACACCTTATAGCTGGCATGCTGCTTGGTCATTTAAAATGTACTTTCTTCTAGGCTGTCTCAAAATGTTGTGAGAGTTGGAAGTTACGTGAATGCCTTGTATCAACCAATGGCTGAATAAATGTTCGAGTCCCTCCCTCTGCTTAGCCCTTCCCCAACCCTTCCTGACAATTCTGCAAAACCCCTTCTTGATCCTAGCAAAACTGAGGCACAAAGAAGCAATGCCTACAAGACCTAGAAGTGACTAGCCAACACTTGGAATCCAAGGCTAGGATCCAGAGTACTCAGCCACAGCCCTTTCTAGACAACAAACCTTAGCGAGAATATGGCTGGCATGTTCAACCCCAAATAAGCTTTATAACTCTGGCAGTTTATTATGACAACCTGTGTTTCTGTTGTTTGCAAAAGAAAATGTTCCTAATCACAAAGCAGCCTTGGTTTTTGTGAGAGTCCCACCAAATAACTCTGGGCTATGTTTAAAGGGCAGCCCAAAATGTTCCATAATTCATAATTGCCACATTGAGAAGACTTCGTGATGAATGGCTTTCAGTTCTCTGAATGCCCGCGTTGTCATCTGGAGGCCTTTGCACAAGTCATTCCCTTTACCTGTGTCACTGTTCTCTACTCCCAGTTCTGACCTACCCCCACCAGGGTAATCACTGTCTCCCACACTCTTCTTTCTATCATTTGTTCTTGGGTTCTCAGATCCTGTTGACTCAACCCATTGCCTCCACCCCAAGGTCAACTTCACAGGACACAGGGAGAGTGAGTTCTGTCCTTTCTCATTTCAATATTCTCTCTAGTCAACAATGCCAATGAGTAGAACAGATAAGCAAATGTGGCAATCCAACACACACACACACACACACACACACACACACCCCACAAACCTTTTTACTCCTGTTAAAACCAACCATGATGTTGGTCTTGAGCCACTGCCTGGCTTGCTACATTCAAACTTTGGGTAAATCCAAAAATACAGAACTGGAACCTTAGTGTCTCAAGAATATGCTTGTGCTTTAATGGGATTTTTGTAGCAACTTCCTCAGCAGTTCTCACCTTGGCACATGATCTATGAAAACCGGTCACTCTATTTTTATTTCCTAACAACCTACATGACTCCTCAGAAAGGTTGAGTCTTTGCAAATATGCCAGGATAGAACTGAGAGGGAAAACTGTCTACCTCTGTTCTATGCAAAAAAAAAAAAAAGTGAAAGATCTTCTATTAAAAGCATGTTTATTAATCAGGAAAAATTAGACACACACTGAGTATCAGATGAATATTTGGAATTATTGTTGATTTCATTGGTTGGGTTCATGGTATTTTCATTCTTTTCTTAAGGCTTGGTATATTAGATAGTCATACTGAAGTATTTACATTATTTATAATGAAATTATATGGATGTTTGGATAGGCTTTTAAATGCTCCAGGGGAAAAAAAAAAGTGGGGGTCAGCCAGAACAGAAGAATGTTGCTAACAGCTGAAGCTGCGCGAAGGGTACTCAGGGATCATTACACTGTCCTCTCTACCTATGGGTGTGGTTGAAATTTTCCACGACCAAACAGTGTGTTTCCATCACATTTATTGGCTGTTAGCTGATGAACCTTGCGTTAGATATCCCTGAGACTTAGGGAAAAGGTATCGCTGCTCAATCCACAAACAGGCAAATGCGTGTTGTCTAGGAAACCCATTGTGTGAGGTTATAGAACAGTAAAAGGTGTCCCTTCTTAAAAAGCAAATGTAGCTGGTTCATTCTCAAGGTCACTTTTCATATTATGTAAGATTAAGTAAGAACTTAATAGCTTCATCCTCTGGGCTCCCCAGCACTTTGTATACACGTATGTATTAAGGCAATTTTCTCATTATATCATGACTAGTTTATGTGTCTGAATCTCCATAATGGCAAGAATTATTTCTTGTACAGTGATAATAGTCATGAAAAGCGGAGGCTTTGAATTCAACAACTCACATTCAAATACTGGCCCCTTCCCCTTAGGAGCCATATCATCTGGACAAGGTCCTAGACCAAAAACCTCTCTTTCCTCATCTGCATAATGGAAGCAATAATAGGACCTACTCTAATTGCTCGCGTTGTGAGGATGACAAAGTCTCAC
This sequence comes from Mellivora capensis, assembly GCA_004024625.1. Lineage (NCBI taxonomy): Eukaryota > Metazoa > Chordata > Mammalia > Carnivora > Mustelidae > Mellivora > Mellivora capensis. The sequence continues at coordinate 58,024 of PISX010008892.1, forward strand.
AAGTAGGTGTTCACACAATTCACTGAATCAGTCCATTTTTCTTAGTTGAGTATGTTTCCTTGTGAGTCCCATTACTATACTAACCATCCATTGTAACCCAGGCTCTTTTATTTCCTGACCCCACATTCTGTCCAGTCAACCAGGCTAGACTGGAGTAAATATTACAATACCGAAAACCAAGCTCTTTAGAGGGAAATACAGACAACGTTAGCCCCATTGCCATGTTGCCTATTTCTAGACAGGCGAATGAAACATGGATCTTATGGATTTGATGCCTTGATGGCCCCGAACCTCTTCCACTGAGGAAGGAACAACACTGAGATAAATGCACAGTCATGCACTGGAACTGGAATTGAAGAGCAGTCTAATCCGTGGCCCGCTGCTGTGGCTTGCTATCAAGTTGCCAAGATAATCAGTTTTCCTGTATCCTACCACCCAGTGACCCTGCTAGCAACATAGCACAAGTGACTCTCCTCTACTTGGTTCCCCTGGCTTGGCTTTCAGCGTTCTGACCCAGATATTAGAATATGGCCTTAAGGATTAATAAAGTCTTAGCCAGCATCGACTGACCACATCCCCAGATATAACAGTGTCCAATTAGACTTTAACATAAACCACAATATTCAGCAGAGTTAGGATGTTTGACACATTTCATTCATCCGAAATATACCATCTCTAAGATGGAAATGCATCTTACAATGGCGTGGCATGATATAATTGACAGTTTAATGGTATATCTTACCATCATGGTATCTTAGATTTCATAAGAAGCAATCAAATGACATCTTTGGTGCCCAACCCTATATTAATATAATATTTGACATGTGGAAACTTATAGGCTTAGGTGAATTGCTGGCCCAAGATGCTGAAGGTGCTTTCTGGGTCTTTAGAAAGTCTTTTGAGTTTCTGTGTCCTTTAAACTCTGCTGTTGCTAATAGAAAATAAACATCAAGATAAAGGAAGAACATATGAGTTCTTTGAACGCCTGAAAATTTGAATTTTCTTTGAAAATTTGAAATTTGAAAATAATTTGAAAAAGATTCTTTCCTAAACATCATTGTTTTTTATTGTATGTGTCATTATGGAATGGTGCTTCAGATCCTGACCCTCCCCCTCAATTCTACTGGCTCTCCTAGTGAGTGAAGACAATGGGAAAAAAGGAGTTGGCTAAATCCAGCTTCTTCCCCCCCAAGATGCCTCATAACAGCATCATTCCCCTTAACACACGTAAACTACCTTCTCCACCCATCATCAGCCTTGTCATCGAGTTCCCTGGTGAGTCACATAAACACACGCTGGAGGAACTTTCTTTTTGGAAGTCATATCTGGACTACACCCCTGTACCCTGACTTTGTCTCCCATTTTCCCATTGCCTATGTGATCACATTTCTCTTTTCTCCTGGTGTGCTGACCTTCAGTTTCATATTCCCATCTTCTAAGACATATACCTTTTTCCAAATCAGCTTCTGCAGGAGCAATCACAACTGGTCAGTCCCCTTGATGGCACAGCTTGCTGCAACATTGTCAAAACACTGTCAAAACCAGAAGGGGAAAGGGCCTTGGAAAAGTTAAGGTCCTCAGGGGCCAGGGACTTTCTTGATTTTCTGATTTTAAAAATGAGACTCAGGGGTGAGGGACTTCCCCAGAGTGACACCATTAGGAATACCATGAGGAACACAACCTTGGCCACTACCACTAGCCTCCAGGGAGTGTATACCTCTTCCCTCAGTTTAGATTGTCTCCAACTGCAATCTCCAGAAGAGCAGAAGAATTGCAACACTGGGCAGCTGTCATCTTCTTTGTCGTCTTTCTGGATTATAATAAAAGGCTACGAGAACATCCTGGATATCACTGTTATAACCTAGAAAGTCGTGGTTTATAGGTGCAGCAATGTGGTTGGGAAATGGGGCTTGGAGGCACACCTGCAAATGACTTTATTTAAGATCAAGAAAGAATGAATTGTCCACATCAAAGAGTGGAGGACGTACGGAAAGGGTCCAAGCATGACCCAAGCTATATCCTTGGCATCCTCACTCAACTGGTTGATAGGTTCTTCACCTTTGACCCTTTAAATGCCTTCTCCATTTGGGGATCTTCCTGGCTGGATTCATTCCTCATCTATTTTTTACAGTAAGATTATAAGACATTGACATTGACTTGGGGGTGTATTCTCTCCCCCGTGCTATTGAACATCTTGGCTATGCTCCCTCTTGAGCAAAAGTACACACACGGATCCAAAAATTTAACTCAAATAAAGGTGATAAAATCAAAACTTGACAGACTTAGTGGTGAGAGGTAGCATTCCTCTTAATCTAGCTATCTGGTCCTTTGCTCTCTGTAAAAGTGTGAGGCCTCCGTGCTCATGTTGTCCTCTCTTAGGTGTTTCCCAACACAGTGCAGAAAGGTCCAATCTAAACCTTCCCTTCCCTCTTCTTCCCACTCTCCTTTAACATTTTTTTCCCTCCAGAAGTCCCACCTCCCTCCAGAAGTCCCAAGATGCTTCAGATGTGAATTTTCAGTCTCCAGCTTAGCTGTTTTCTCTTCCATCTTTTAAAACTGCTGCAAACAGCAGAAGGGGAGGGTTTTTGCTCCCAAGTAGAAAGGGAGGACATGTGGACTACGGGCACAATTTCCTTTGCATTTTCTTTCTCTTTGGATTGCTCCTAACTACCTCAAGTGTTAACTCCCTGTCAGTAGCGCTGACTCAGAAAAGTGATCAATCTAGTCCAGCCAGCATAAAAGAAGGAATTTAATGTGTGGCATTAAGCACTGATGTCTCCTCTGAAGGTTCACTGGGTCCACCTTCTCTATTTTTGGAAGCACATGAAATCTGGACTTGACAGTGGCACGTGTATATTGTGTTTCCTACTAAGCATCTAATTACTGTTGTAGAACCTCAGGCTCACCCCTCCTGACTGTGTTCTCAACTGTTTCTGGAGGGCCTGAGCCTGTCTTACAGTTTTCCCAAATATGTAACATCTACCATTCTTTTTTCTTTGGCTCTGGTTCCTTAAAAGGAGGCATCTCTGCAGTGTACATTATGAAGGTCTTTCCAGAACTTGCCACCATTTCCCTTCCCACCACAAGGTATTCATGCCCCTAAACTTGACCTGAGTCCATCTCAATGACTTGTGATACACTACAAAAGAGGAAAAGTTTCTTTTCCCCCCACACCCTTTGTAACAACAATCTAGCATAGTGATTGCAAGTTATCCCAACATCCGATGAAGACTGTCTATGAACACTAGTTTTTTTGAGGCAGAGTGCCCCAGAGTGGGCCAGAGGACCCTCCTCTTGAGATTCTGCTCTTTAAATCTGCTTCTCTATTTCCAGTTACTCCTAACCAGCTTCCATGCCCTCCCGAATTAGCCAATTAAGCAAATCCTTGTGTTTTATCTTAAAACCTTCAATTCATGTGGTTTTACATTTTTGAAGGTGGTATTATAATCTCCTAAACGTGTCTGCATTGGTTTTGCACATGTTTTGTCTTTATCTCTTGGGGGAGGTGGTTGGAGGGGAAAAAGGAAGGAAGGCAATTAGGAAAGAGATGGGGGGAGAGGAGAGCAAAATGTTTCAATCAAGCACCGAACTGTTTTCCAGTGCCAGTACTGGCTGATTCGCAACCAACTCCAGTGCCAAGCGAACGCTCTTACAAGGTGTTTTTGTCCCAGAATTGTTCATTTAGGCCAGGTGGGAACTACAGACTGTGTGCCTTTCTACATCGTGCCGCACATACAGAATATTGTAGTAGAGTTCTCAAATTAGATCCTGACATGGGTCCCAATGAACGTCATTGAAAAGAATGACAGTGGGGAAAGTCTAGGGAGTTATAAATGATTGGGTTACTTACCTAATCATCTAACAGCTTCTAGAAAAATTGACACTGAAATCTACCACTCTTTGTTCCTAAACATACACATGCCATATTGCATGTATAGAAGCATGGTTTGAGATTTTTTAAAAGACGGGGAGGGGAGGGAGAAAGGAAGTGAAGGAGGGTAGAAAAGAGAAGAGAAGGTGGTCTATTTAAAGAGCTATATACTCTGAATCCTCTACTTAAGTTGTTTTGCTTCTGTAATGAAATTACGTTATGAAAATCTAAAAGAGGATTTTGCCCAAGCAGGCTAAGGAGACGTTCCATTTCAGTAAACTTAAGACCTAGGTTCTATTTAAGTGTTAAATACATTTAATAAATTTAACACTTAAATAGAACTTCTTCACTGGGTCATTCAGCTGTAGGCCTCAGGAGAGGTGGTCAGTGACTGTTGGCTAGTGTCAGATAGTAATCCCATGGATTTGTGGAGCACTTAAAAACCTTCAAAGCCAACTTGCATATATAATCTCATTTGAGCCCCGAAACGACTCAGTGAGGCAGGGAGGCCAGGTCATCTCAGCCCCATTTTATAGATTGGCAGTTCTCAGACTATTTAGGTTTGGGGCCATCAGAGGTCATAGTACTCTTTGAGGGACAGTGTAAAGTACTGTCATTTTAAATTACATAGCAACTAATTGTAGATTCTGGGGCAGGCAATGTCCAGTGATGGGTCAGGCAGAAACCATGTGGGCATTGGGAGAGGAGGTGATTAGAGCCAGGACTTGGTTTAGGTGAGGGTAGAAGTAGAGTAGAGTGCACAAGGCAAAAGCAGACTTTTCTACAGAGGAGATTTGAAGGCTTTTTAGAGCTCAAATTCAAGGAGCAAGTTAGCAGGCTAAACTAGACAAAGCAAGAGAATCAGAGTAACAGACATAATAATGCAGAGAAATGGGTCAGAAGCCCAGATATTTGGATTGTGAATAGGTTTGGAGTCCCTGGGTTCCTGCTCATTTCATGATAGCCAAGTAGGACACTGAAATTAGCCAAAAATTTGGAACCAAAATGCTGACATCAGGTCAGGTTAGTCATCTTTTACCCTGATGAGATGGACTGGACCCATCCTTGGGGACTCTTCTCCAAGACCTAGATGTAGCATAAGAGAAGTTTGACCCTTGTCATCCTTCGATATAAACTGATGATAGATGATGTAGGAAAAGAAGTTAGGGTGCAAAGCCAATGGCCAAGAAAGAATTCTTGAGATGTCTTTGGTGCAAAGAAGTGGTTTTATAAAAGCATGGGGACAGGACCCATGGGCAGAAAAAACTGCACTGGGGTCATGAGGAGTTGGGAGGGGGTTAGGGATAGCATAAGTCTCTAAGGAATGGAAGCAAGGTTTCCAGGGCCTTGAGTGGGCTAGCTATTGTTGGGAAAAGGTCATTTATTACTGTGTAATAAAACCCGAGTCATGGGACCCTTCAGATGTTTAAAATTTTTTTAAATTTATTTATTTGTCAGAGAGAGAGGGAGAGAGAGAGAGAGCGAGCACAGGCAGACAAAGTGGCAGGCAGAGGCAGAGGGAGAAGCAGGCTCCCCACCGAGCAAGGAGCCCAATGTGGGACTCGATCCCAGGACGCTGGGATCATGACCTGAGCTGAAGGCAGCTGCTTAACCAACTGAGCCACCCAGGCATCCCCCTTCAGATGTTTATTGGTGAGTCATATGCTTGGGGGATGGTTGCCAACATGTATCTTGGGGGTTAGAGATAAAGGAAGCTTTCAAAGGAATTGTTATATGTTGAAGTATATTTACAGGATCCTGGGGGTAGGCTAAGATTGCCTTCTGCCCTTAATGAAGTACTAGCATAGAGGCAGTTGAGTCCCTAGAGGAATGTCATTCTTCCTGTTCCAAGCACTTGTCAGTGGGCTTAGATAGTAAGGATATTGAATAATTTCTCTTCTACCTTTGTTTCTCACATCAATAGAGACTTCTGGTGCAAAGTGCTCTCATTAGAGCTTGTCCTGCATGGGATCTGGGGAGAGTGGAGGGAAGTTAAGACCACCAATAAGTCAGAGCACATGAACATTGGTCACAATTGGACTCCTCATCCAAGGATAGATGGACCAAAATCAACTCCCCCAGGAATGTGTGGATTCCCCTCAGAAGTTACCATAGAGAAAAATGACAAGGACAGAGAGTTTCTTGGAGGGTTAGTTATGGGGAGTTGAGTGGGAAAAGGATATGCAGCAGTCCATACAATGGGAGAGAATGTTCCCATTTTGACCAGTGGTATTACTACCTCTTCAAAGTATAAGGCTCATAACAGTGGCATTCTCTGACTCTTTTCTGTCCTTTATGTACTTAGAGTATACACAAACTTGACAAGTATTCATTGAGTGGGTGCCTTGTGTCTATCTTACATGTGAAGAAAACATTGCCTTCTGCTCCATTGCCACTCCTATAAAATTCCTCCTACTATCACAAATGAACTTCTGTAATTCCCAGTGTGTGCTTCTGAATCCAGTGTCCCTGCCTCTAGCCTGTAGAGCATTATCATACTAATGGCTTTTCCTAGTCGTTGTCCCCACTCAAGAACCCTTAAGTCTCCTTCTTGGTTGCTTATTAACCTCAAAGTTCTTCCCTTGAAGTCCCTCCATAGTCTGACCCCAATTTACTTATCATCCAACCTCAGCTTTCTCATATATCACCTCCAACCTGCCCTGCATAGGGGAATTCAATGTTCAAGTGTTTAACTTTCTTACACCTCGAATCTCCATATGTCATATACTAACACTCTGTTGTCTTTCATGTACAAAACTGTTTTCTATTTATCTTTACCAGCATTGATATTTTCTCAGAACTTTTTTTCAGAGCTAAGAAACGTTTGCAAAGAGCAAGTAATCATATCAGCTTATATTTTCATTAAATGTGTAATAAATAAATGTGATTCTGAGGCCAGAGTAAACACACAAGCCACTGAGGGGGAAAATGCTTAACATGCTCTATGAGATAGGACTTCAGTAGGTTATATAAGAAACATCACAAGACAATGGAGAAAGATTGACATTCAGTAACTTGACTGTAGAGAAATGTATGTGTATTCTCCTCTCTTCCCATAACAATAAATAATGAGAGAAAGATTAAAATGTACATGGACACAACAGGGAAGCAGTGTATATAATATTGTATTTGTTGAGAGGTGAGTATACATCTTTTATCCTTCATGTTGTTAAAAAGACGACCATACACCCAGAATGGCATCCCTTGGGTTAAGGCCCCAAGTTGGTAAACCAAGATTTAATACCTAACCTATCTGTAGTTTCAACCTCCCAGAAATGTAAGCTTTAACCAGGCAGTTAGGGATTTTATAGTCAGTACCAACAAGGTACCTTATCACCTGGGCCCTCTTCATCCCCTCAAAGGGGGATAAGGTAATCCACCTACTAAAACCCTTTTGTCCCCAGATACAGGTTGCTTTACGTATAATAATCCTTCTGTTTATGACTTCCTGGGCCTGCCTTTAAAAACCTTTCACTTTCTGTAGCCCATTGGAGTTCCCCTCTACCTGGTAGATGGGACGCTACCAGAGTCATGAATCATTTAATAAAAGCCAATTAGATCTTCAAATTTACTTGGATGAATGTTGTTTTTTAACACTGCATCTTGATTGTCTTGGGTTTTTAGAATGTGTTTTAATTTAAAAGGCTTAATGTAAGAACTAGAATTATTTTTTGTTATTAGGAAAAATATGATAGACATAAATAACCACAAAATAAGAGTATCTTTTCAATCATATAACCAATGCAAAAATGTCAAAAAACACCATAAATTTGACTGAAAAAAATTTAATTTCTGTACTAAAAAAGAAACATCAATCACTAAAACACTTAAAATATAAAGATCCTCTTATCAATTAAAAATTAAACAGACCTAGTAAAAAAAACTGGCAAATACTAAATAGTTTCATATTAAAAAATAGAGATGTGTTCAACCATATTAGTAATAGCGGAAGTACAAAGTAAAACTAATAACAAGTTCATGGACTGGTAGTGTTTGCAAATAGGTATAAGCACTCCAGACAGAAGTTTGATATTACACATTAAAATCACTAACAATAGTTATATTCCTAGGAAATCACTCTAAGAGAAATAAGGGTTCCCACAATGGTTTATTAGACACTCATCACAGTGTTGTTTTATGACTGTAAGGTTGTAAAAGACTTAATACAAAAAAAGTTAATTAAAACGTGATGCACTAAAATGATAAAGTGGTATATAGGCAACAATTAAAACTCACGTGGTGTGGGGGTGCCTGGGTCACTCAAGTTGGTTAAGCACCCAACTCTTGATCTCAGCCCAGGTCTTGACCTCAGGGTCATGGGTTCAAGTACTGTGTTGGGCTCCACTTAAACAAAACAAAACAAAACAAAACAAATGGTCCGACTACATTAGATAATGGGAAAGTGACCCTGGTATAACACTAAACCTTAAGGAGTAGAACAAATACAAAATCATGTAATAATGTAATGGCAATTCAGTAAAACTGAATTACGTATATTGTGATACTGTGATATATAATAACAAATATTTGCTCTCCTGCCAGTTCCCAAACCCCTACAATGACGGTGATAAGGTAGGTAAACATGCTTTTGTTGTGCTAATAGAGTGACTTTTGGAAAGCCCCGGGGTTAAGTTACCTCTATTAGCTTGTCTGGCTCTATTAGTCCTTGTCTGGCTGACAAGGAAACCAACCTTGTGGTAGATGGGTTGGAATTTTCAGCACCACTTCCCTCCCCAAACTCAGGGAGGGGAGAGGGGCTGGAGGTCTACTGGACCACCAATGGCCAATGATTTAATCAACCGTAACTACATAATGAGCCTCACAGTTTTGCTTCCTCGTAGTCAAGGGATCACTGAAGGTTGTAAATTCCCACTTTAGTGCTGAAACTCTAAGCAAATATGGCTGTTTGTTTTGAATAATGGTTTGGTTTTTTGTTTTTTCCTTTTTTTTTTTCTTTTTTTGATCTGGTAAAGAACTTAAATCTGCACATTGCAGTCACCCACCTGATCTCTGAGAAGAGTTGTTACATTTCCCGTCAATATCACAAGGCTGATCTTGGGTCAATACAGGCAAGAAGGGCCAGTTTAACCAGTTGTTGAGTTACGGGAATATATAATGGCTGGTAAGTACCCTCTGCCCCCAGCCCCACCCTCACATCCCAACCCCGTGAGGCTGACTCCTCCCCACCGTTAGGACATTCTGGATCTCCCCCAAATCCAGCAACCGAAAATGTTAATACCTGGCAGAGCAGCCCTCATTCCATCCCCTCCCCCTGCCACTGAGCAGATGCCCAGCTGTTGTCCAGTCTGAATGATCAGCCTCCAAGTCACTCAGGGTGTTATATAGTTTGAATGATACTCCTGCCTCGTTACGGTGTCGAAGACATGCCACCCCAGACCAACATAAATCCATCCCATTGTTTAAAAAAACTTCTAGCGCAGTGGTTCTCAAACTTGAGCTTGCAGCAGAATCACCTGGACTGCGTGTTAAAACTGCCCCACCTGGGCCCCACCCTCAGAGATTCTAATTCAGTAGGTCCTGGGTGGGGTCTGAGAATCTGCCTTTCTCAGGATCTAGGGCAATGCTAATGCTAGTGCTCCTGGTCCTGGGGTCACCAACAGCTCCCAGATAGAAACATAGCTCTGGAGCACTGCTTCTCCAAACCAGTGTGCACAAGAATCCCCTGGGGAACCTTATAATACAGATTCTTGTGCAGTGAATGCAGGATGGAGCCTGAAGTTCTCCCTGTCAAGCTCCCAGGTGATGCCAGTGTTTATAAATGACCTTGATTAGCAAGGTCTTATAGCACTAAGAGAATTCACCCTTCTCCTGCACATGAAGCTGTATCCTTTATCCTTTCTGTATGCAATTCCCTTTTCATCCTCCTTCTTGCATGTAGTATTCTTTTTGTTGTTGTTCCTGTAGCTCCTTTTCTCCCCCTCCCCCCCCAACAAATTCCCAGGTGATGCTGATACTGTTGGTCTGAACAGCGTACTGAGCAGCAAGACTCTGGGAGAGGGTCCAGTTCTCTGTCTCTCCAGAAAAGCACTTTAGGGAAGCCCCTCCTTTCCTTCCTGGGCGTAGATCCTTGAGCTACTCCCTCTCAGGTTCTCCTGATGGCTAAACCTCCACAGAGAGGAAGATTTCACCAGGGCTTTTGGTAGGAAAGCACTAAAGTGATTTTTTTCCCCTTAGGATAAGACTAATAATGATCTGAGATTTCTATTGGTTATTTACCTACTTCTGTGGTATTTAACATTCTTGCGGGGGTGGCAGGGGTGGGGGAGCAGAGGGAGAGAGAATCTCAAGCAGGGTCCATCCCCAGCACAGAGCCTGATGGGGGGCTCGATCCCATAACCGTGAGATCATGACCTGAGCTGAAATCAAGAGTCAGATGCTTAACCGACTGAGCCACCAGGAGCCTCTACTTACTGTTCCGATAGGCCTCTGTAAATTCTGGGTGAAGTCCAAGTAATATATAGGAATGATTTAGCTACTTATTTTTTATTTTGTAAAAAAAATTTTTTTCCCTTTTTTCTCTTTTGCCCTTCCTTTCTCCCTTTTCCTCTCATCAGCTTTTCTCCTCTTTCCTTCTCTTCTGCCCACTCTGTTTTTGTCCATTTTTTTCAAGGTTTAGAATTCCCAACCCACTCCCAGGATTCCGCCCCGGATAAACTAAAACACACAGGCACACACAGCACACATGCACACCCCGGACTTCTCAAACGGAGACTCCACCCAGATTACATTTAAGCTTCCTGCTCCCAACAATGAGGTCAGAAGTGAGTCTAGGAAAATACATGTGAGTGCATGTCAGGGAAACAAAGAAGGCAGTCAAGTGAAATTCCAGTTAGGAATAAACAGCTTTCTGTGGGCTGTCAACTTGTACTCTGACAGTGCGAGCGAATTCTGAAGAAAAGTCTACAAGTGCTGAAAGGCAGAATTACTGACCCCACCTTGCTCAACTTCCAGGAACCCCAGAATGTGGCAGGAGTTTTTTGGTACTGCAGCCTGAGGGTTAATTCTGTACTAATTTCTTTACAAATGCAGTGGAGGAAAGTTCTGGAAAAGCTAATCCGATGAGGAAAGGGAAGATAGAAATGATAGATGTGGTCTTAATGCAGAAAAGAAAGATATTCACTCCCCAAGGTCAGTTCATCCATTCTAAGTGGCTTTCTAAGAGACCTGCACATTTTAACTGACCCCATGTTCCTCCCTGTGTGACAGTGATAGGTGACCCAGACTTGAATTCTCGATTCTGCCTTGGATAACTTGTCTAAACTTGCAGCACTGTACCTCGGCCGTCTCACCTGTAGAGCAGACGTCGTCACCGTAACTGTCTGGGTACTTGCAAGGTGACCTGAGCAAAGTGATGCTTAGAACCGAGCCCACATCAAAGCAGTGGTTCCTAACCGGGGGCTTGAAGGATGTACGATATGTATCAACATCTGTCTTTCCTTCTTGGATGAAAAAGAGAGAAAAGCAGAAGGAAATGATAAGATCTTCAATAGATGGCCAGGAAAAAAAAAAATTCCTGCCTGTGAAGGTAGAAACATCAGCATCAGAGATCTCAAACTCAAATGCCAACGGAAACCAGCCAAGTAGTATAAATAAGTAGGGACACCCTAGAGGCAAAGAGAAAGGAATGACATTAGAAATACTTCTAATGCCTACTGTAGTAGAAGTCAAATAGTTGCACGCTCACAACAGAAAGGCACCTTGCCACTCCACCTTGAGTTCTTGAAGTGGTAAAAGATGGCAGGGATAGTGGTTAACGGGAAAGGGTATGCCCCCTTCAGAGGGGCCGTCACTGCTCTGCACCCGACAGTTAGCATGCAATGCAAGACTGCGGGCAATGCTGTCAGAGCTTCCGGCCTTTGTCAAGATGAAGAAGAGGCTTTGTTTACTCCTAAAATACTTAGTTCGTCAATGTTGGCCAACACTATGGTATGGCCAACCTAGCATGCCACCAAAGGCTTGTGGGCAGCTAGGTTTTGTTTCCCTTTTTAGAATTCTGCCATCTCAGGGGCGGCCAGGGTGGCTCAGTGGGTTAAGCCTCTGCCTTCGGCTCAGGTCATGATCTCAGGGTCCTGGGATCAAGCCCCGCATGGGGCTCTCTGCTCAGCAGGTAGCCTGCTTCCCCCTCTCTCTGCCTGACTCTGCCTACTTGTGATCTCTTTTTCTCTCTCTCTCTCAAATAAATAAACAAAATCTTAAAAAAAAAAAAAAAGAATTCTGCCATCTCAAAAGGGAACACATTTAATTTCTGTTTGCCTTCTATTCTCTAAGGGGTAAGAAAGCCCTCTCTGAAGTATAAACTTGGGAGTCCAGAAGGGAATGCATGTCTTTGCTAGCTTGGGCTAGAAATTGTACACACTTGACCAGACTTTTTTTTCATATCTCTTCATTCTCATCACACCCTCATGAGGTGGATGTTATCCCCATTTCACAGATGAGGAAATAAGCAGTAATTTGCTCAAGATCTCAGAAGGGCAGCACTCAGATTTGAAACCAAGTTGTTTTATCCAACTGTAGCACCTGTCATATACCATGAAGTGGAAAATGACATTTGTCTGAATCCAAAAGCTCATGTTCCTTCCATGTTCTCCCTGGGCATTGCAGAGCATTAATGAATCTTTTGAGCCTGGGTATATCAGAAATAAGAAATTAAATTCCTTGATCATAATGTTAGATTTTGCTCTATTACGACATATCTTATGTGAGAAATTTTAAAACACCCATGATGATGTTAGTCATAGTGCTTGCAATTTGACTCAGGGGGAGAAATTTCTATAATATTGTATCTGAATACTTTCCAGATAACTATCAGAAATCCCGTCTTAACCCAGTTTAAACCATAAAGGAATTTACTGTGGAAATGAATGTTTTAGACTTAGCTTGAACTTCTGGCCACACTTAATCCCGTGGATCAAGGTATCACCAAAACCCCAACTCTCTTCAATGTCTCCTCACATCTTTGTGGAATATTGGCCTTCAACAAAGGCTGGGTTCCTGTGTGTTCCAGATCTGCCAGCCAGATTCTTATTAATATCCAGGTGAGGAAAGAGAAAGTTTTGCTGACTCTGTCATATGTGCTAGAAATGGCATTCTCTTGCTTTCTTCCTCCTTCTTCATTAACTCTTGACCTAAAGATAAGACTATTGGTTGGATTAAGATAACAAGGGTCTAACCCTGGATTTAGGGTTAGAATAATCCCACACAAACTGCATAGCTCCTATAAAATGGAGGAGGGATAAATTCATCCACAGAAAAGTCAGTGTATTTTGGTAGAAAGTAGAGGAAGCAGGTACTGGGAGGGGACTTCTGATATCTGCTACAAAAGCCAAGTTGGCCTGTGGCCATACAAGAAATACGCACACTTCATACTTCATCTAATACATACAAAAAATGAAAGGCAGGCAACTCCCATACCTGAGAGACCTGACTGGATATATAGAAAGGCCAGAAAGGAAGATTTTGATGTTTTTATGTTATTCTAGAATTCTGCAACTTCTTTCATTTTTCTTGTAATTGCTCTGAAGATGATAAGGGGAACATTGGTCATGGCCACATTTGGGTTATTTCCTAACATTAAATTCTGAAAAATGACAAATCACCATGTGTAGGATTTGGCAAAATGCTGTTTTTTGTATGACCCGCCAGCTAAGAATGGTTTTTGCATTCTTAAAAGATTATGAAAACAAAGACTAGGCAACAGAGTCCAGGTCCAAGTGGTCCAGAAAGCCCGAGTTATCTGGTTCTTTACAGAAAAAGTTTGCCCACCCATGATCCAGTCCATAAAAGTGAAATTTCGTTACCTCCTAAATGATTAGAACAAAATAACAAAGTTCAGGGAATCTATGACTCATAAAACCTAATTGGTAGGAAGCCTACAATTTAGGATTAAGGCTCTCCTATTTTTTTTCTCAATTGCAAAACAATCCCTTCAAACTCCTAACTGAAAATAGTCTTCATCTATTTAATATTAGCTTACTTATTTCTCATTTGGTGGTTGCAGCGGGTGGAGAAGGAAGAGGGGTCATGGAAATAGATGGCAGAAGATCAAAAGTAGAAAGACTATTGAGTCTGTGCACGAGGCCTGTAGTTGGCTGGCTCTTGGCTGACCACACGTTGACTACCGAGTCATAACATAAAAGTGAAATTCACTTCAAGTCTGCTGAAGTTCTGGGTTCTGAGATGTCATGTTTAATGATGTCATAGAGAAGTTACCCTTCTATTCCAGCTAGGATCCTTTCATGACAGACTGCTACTGTGAGCCAACTGAACCAACAGGCAGGTTTCGTCAGCAATTCCCAGGAAATCATGGTTCAGATTATTAAAGACATGGCAAGTATTTATTTGGCTTCACTGATATTTCAAAAGAGACAACCTTGAGAACAGATTTGATAAACCTTAAGAATGATTTCCTCTATTAGTATTCCTTCACTGCTCTGTAGCAAGGGGAGATTTTTTTTTTTTTAAGTCTTGCTCTCTTTTTTCTTGCTCGAGAGATGGCACTATCTAGAGAGTAGCCAAGCAACAAATCGATCGGAAGGGTTTTGTTCTTCTCTGATTCTCATTTCTTCCTCTGACTCTAGCTGAATCCAGGCCAACTCCTAATACATCCTGTCCTGTACCTGATCCCCCTGATTCCACCTTAGTTGTACCTGTACAATCTATGAAAATAAAAGTCCGTGTATTTCTCTTATTCTAGAAAAACAGAAACCTCAGATGTGTCTATGGAATAGGGTAAGAAAAATGACAGCCAACGGTGTCAACAATTCCTTAGGTGGTATTTTATAAAGCCAGTTTCTACCCATTGTCCAGTTTTACTGACACAAAAAATCTAAATCTATAGATAGGCCAGGGAGAGTTCTTTATTTATGAAGAAGAAATTTAAGAGTGGTTAAGGTTCTACACCATTTAGGAGGGAAGTGGGCCTTAGAACCCAGACATTATGATGCCAGTCCCTGTTACAGGAGGCATGGACCTGGAGGGAAGGGGGGAGGCATATGGCTTGGGCCTGCTATCCATCAGTACCTTCTGACTTACACTTTTGACATTTTCCCCAGATGCAGCTATATATAAGGTCACAAAAGTGAGACTAACCGGATTGAAAGAAGGCATTGCCATGTAGATTTGCAATAAGGAAATGTTTTAAAATAGCACACATTTGCTAATGCATGTGGTACTTCTTTTTTATTTTCTGGGAATCTCACAGAATAACCCAGGGTCTCACTAGCCCTGTGAGATGCCCTCTCCATCTCCTCCTCAGAGACCTCTCCTGAGGGCCTGTTGTCCCCTTCATATCTGTATCCAAATGTCCCCTTCTATTCGAGGTGAACCTTGGCCACCTAGACTATAGCTCATTTCCTTCCTTTTGGCATTATCTTTCTCCTTTTTTCTTTATTAACAATGATTACTAGCACAGAGCATATTTTACTTATTGATCTTACCATCAGCTTCTGCCTCTAAACGTAAGCTCCAGGGCCACCTGGGTGGCTCAGATTGTTAAGCACCTGCCTTCAGCTCAGGTCATGATCAGGGTCCTGGGATCAAGCCCCCCATCGAGCCCCCAGTCGGGCTCCCTGCTCAGTGAGGAGCCTGCTTCTTCCTCTCCCTCTGCTTGTGCCCTCTGGCTCTCTCTCTCTCTGTGTCAAATAAATAAATAAAATCTTAAACAAAAAATAAAACTCCTAAAATAAATAAATAAGTAAGCTCCATGGAGGCAGGGAAATGTTTTCTGGGTTTTTTTTGTTTGTTTGTTTTTGCACAAGCTGTATCCCAGCAGTGTGTCCATTACTTGGCATAGCATCAGTCTTAATAGGTACTTGTCAAGTCAGTGTGTATCCTATGGGGGTATTCCCTTTAGAGGACTTGGCCAAGTCAAATTCATGGATCCAGCTAGGCCAGTTTACACCTTAGCATCTGCTGAGAAGTGAGGGTGTTGAGGGCTTGTGAGGATGACACCTACTGTATAATTTCAGAAGCAAGTGAGAATGGAAGCTTGGCCTAGCTCTTTGAAGAGTTAAGTAACCCCCCATCCTAGAGGAATATGGGTAAAGAAAGAGAGCATATCTTCCTTCAGTGATCTGTTTCATCTGCTTGAAACTAAATCAAATGGCAACATAATTGTCAAGATTCCCCTATTACAGAGCAGTATGCTATTTGTATGGAATTAACCCCATTCCTAATTCCAGTGATAGGCCCTGCTTGACTTGATCCATTCCATCTTAATGATGGGTCCAGGGATGAGTATGTGATAGAATTCGGGCCAGTGAGAGGGAGAGAGAACCCCATGACTAGAAAGAACTCAGGAGATGAATTTGTGTAGTGCTTAGGGAAAGGGATTGTTGATTAGGCTGCTTAGGTTAGCAGTCCCAAGAAGCTGATTGACAGGAAGAAAGTTAATAACCTTTTGTTTTATTCTAACTGCAAAATGGAGATAAAACTAATATCCATTCCAGAGGGTGGTAGTAAACATTAAGGAAGAGGACACCAGGTGCAGAGTAAATTAGCTACTATTGTCATTGCTATTCCAGTGAGAAAAGGAAAAGTAAGAGAAAAAATATATATATGGAATGCTATATATTAGCAAATCATTCATCAACTAAACAAATCATTCATTAACTCTATGAGTACTTGCTATATGCCTGGTCAGAGGCCAAGGAAGTAATAAAAATGACCTGAGGTTCTAGAAAGGGAAACCTTTACTTAAATGATCTGGACAGCTGATGGAAAAATCACTGCAGATTCTCAGTGAGAATAATGTCAAATCTTTAAATGTATGGTTTGACTACAGCTTTGGTAATGATTACCTCCCAAAGCAAAACAAAACAAAAACAAGAAATGGATTCAAGGTGTTAGACTACTTTTTCTTCTTTTAAATTTCACTATTAAAGCATGTTTGGGTCCTTGTTAAAAAAAGTCAAATATAGATGTCCACCTTGAACAGCTATCCACCACTACCTTCCACTTCTTATCTTTCATTGGTCAGTCTTACTTCTCCCCAGAGGTAACATACCATTAAGAACCACCACTTGGTAAATACACTCCTAATCACTTTTTTCAGATTTATGGGTCACTTATGTATACTTAGAAAGTTAAATATATGTGACCACAGGGACTTCTAGGAAAAGTGTTTCTCCTGGAGAAATGATAGGGTGGGGTATCTCGTTAAGGTTTTCAAGAACTGAAGTGTCATTTATTATCTGGAAGTTTTATGAAATGCAGTAATTATGCATATTTCATTTATGCTCTGGTCTCAGGATGAATTAAAAACATTTTTGAAAGCTGCCGGAAGCAAACTTGTGGTGGTTGAATTCTCAGCAAAATGGTGTGGTCCTTGCCAAAAGATTTGTCCTCTTGTTCATGTAAGTATCACCTGTATATATTTCCCAGTTGTTTTTTTTTTAAAGATTTTATTTATTTATTTGACAGATGGAGATCACAGAGAAGCAGGCAGAGAGAGAGGAGAAAGCAGGCTCCCCACTGAGCAGAGAGCCTGATGCGGGGCTCGATCCCAGGACTCTGGGATCATGACCCCAGCTGAAGGCAGAGGCTTTAACCCACTGAGCCACCCAGGCGCCGCCTATTTCCCAGTTTTTGAAGGAATTTTAAATCCCCTAATAATTTTCTCAATCTTAAAGTTTGCATTATAAGCCATATGGAATCATAGTTTTTTGAAGCTTCCTGATTATCCTGACGATAACATACCAACACCTAATAAGATCATTAGTATACACACTAGAAGATTAATACTATTTATCTATGGCTAATTCTGCAAGCAGCATCCAGATGAGCAAAAGGGTACAGTGGTACAATAAAAGAAGAGATTTCTCCCATCCTTCAACCCTATTTTTTTTTAAAGATTTTATTTATTTGACAGAGAGATCACAAGTAGGTGGAGAGGCAGGCAGAGAGAGAGGAGGAAGCAGGCTCCTCGCGGAGCAGAGAGCCCGATGTGGAGCTCGATCCCAGGACCCTGGGATCATGACCTGAGCCGAAGGCAGAGGCTTTTAACACACTGAGCCACCCAGGTGCCCCTCCTTCAACCCAATTATCAGAACTTATGTCTTACATATTCCTTCATGTCTTTTCTACTTTATAAACTATTTTAGTAAAATGTTCTAGTTAGTTATAATCATATAATTTTATTTGGGTCTTTTTTCCATGTACACATTCTTTTGCCTTTTTGTAGGGTCTCCAGATTATAACTTTAATGTCTATACAGTGTTTCATCTGGTTAATTTCCTTATTGCTCCATTTAAAAGTTTTCACCATTTTATTTATTTTTGGTTTATTTATTTTATTAATTATTATTGGTTTATTTCATTTATTTATTTATTTATTTATTTCACCATATTATTTATTTATTTATTTATATTTTATTATCACATGCCACAGAAAGAACTTCAGGGCATTTTCATTTCTCCTTATCTTGGAGAAGTTTCACACTTAACGGTCAATTTTGTGAAATACTTCAAATTTAAAGAAGTTTTGATTTCTCTACATGACTGAATATACTCTGGTTTCTTTTCAGCAAGGTTTTAACATTTCAATTTGAACTGGTTTTTTTTTTTTTTGCAATTTAAATTTCTTTGTTTCCCTGTTCTTTTTTTTTTTAATGTTCATTTTGCCAGCATGTAGCACATCATACGTTTTGTTGTAGTGTCTTGAATCTACCTGAATTCATTCTAACCATAGTCACAACCTTTGACATTGATTTAAAAACAAACCTATATCCAAGTACAGAAATTGGCTATATGACATCCCAACATCCATTCTGTGCCTAAAAATTATTGGACTATCCAGAGGAAACATTTTGTTATCTCATGGGCTTTATTCTGACACTCAAAACTTGAAGAAAGAAAATGTTCAGTGTTCAGCTTCCAGAGTATAAATATACTCACATGGCACACAGTCAAATCTGATCAAATTCCAACAGCCAACATGTGACATTTCCAGACAGTGCAATGAATGTGAAGGCTTAGTAACTCCTCTCTTCATACCTTTGCCCTAAGGGCAATAACAGCTCTGCCACAGTTTTGTCCAGGCTCCTGTAGCTCTTCCAATACCCATTCCTACTTTTATAGATCTAGTTAGCCCTTTGGAGATAAACTCCCCAAATGATCCTAATTTGAATGTGCCATCTGTTTCCTGGTGGAATCCAGATTAATGCAAATATAGTTTTAAAATAAATTTTGGCAAATTCATACTGAAAGACTGTCCAGATGTTAAAAAGAATCAAGTAGACCCATATGGAATGGTGACATTGTCTCCAAGACAATGTAATATTAAGTGATAAGAGTACAGTATAGAAAAATGTATCTAGGATGGTCTCATTTATGTAAAACAGACACATACATATACGTATATATATATATATAAACACACATGTAATATGTAGAGAAAAGGGAAACAAAGATGCATATCACAGAAGTTGGGGTTTTTTTCAGCAAAAGGGATTCCTTTATCATTCTTGTAAGGTTTGACATTTTGCATGATAATTATTCAAGTACCATGTGTGTAATTTTTTTAAACTTCTAGTATGTAAGGGGGTGGAGAAAGGGCTTTACTTACTCTAGGTTACTTTACTAGTCAGAGATCAAAGCAGGCAACAGCAACCAAATTAAACAGAAAAGAATTTTAATACAAGGAATTAATTGCTTTTAAAATTATTGAAAGATTAAATTAATAGTTTCCGTGAATGGTTCTCTCAAAACACCACATACCCCCCTTTGAGGATCCTAACTTAGCCATAATCAGAAGTGAGAGGGGGGAGGGAGTCAAGATGGCAGAGAAGTAGCAGCTGAGACTACATCAGGTAGCAGGAGATCAGCTAGATAGCTTATCAAACCATTCAAACACCTACAAATCCAACGGGAGATCGAAGAGAGGAAGAACAGCAGTTCTGGAAACAGAAAGTCGGCCACTTCTGGAAGGTAGGACTGGCAGAGAAGTGAATCGAAAGCGACGGGAGGATATACCGCAGGGGAGGGGCCGGCTCCCGGCAAGCGGCGGAGCAATGGAGCACTAAATCGGGACTTTTAAAAGTCTGCTCCATGGAGGGACATCACTCCAGAGGCTAAACCGGGGTGAAGCCCACGCGGGGTCAGCGTGGCCCCAGGTCCCGCAGGGTCACAGAAGGATCGGGGGTGTCTGAGTGCCGCAGAGCTCACAGGTATTGGAGCGGGGAAGCCGGCTACAGAGACAGAGCCGAGGAGTGAGCTCTCAGCTCGGGGTTACCTTGAACCAGTAACAGGCTGGGTGAGCTCGGAGCGCGGCTGGAGGGCAGAGAGATGGGAATGGCCAGGGCTTTTCTCTGAGGGCACACTGAGGAGTGGGGCCCCGAAATCTCGGCTCCTCCGGGCCCGAGACTGAGAGGCCACCATCTTCATTCCTGTCCTCCTGACTCTACGGAAAGCGCTCAGGGAACAAAAGCTCCCGAAAGTGAACCCGAGCGGATTACTTAGCTGGGCCCCTGGTAAGGGCAGTGCAGCTCTGGCTCGGGCAAAGACACTTGAGAATCACTACAACAGGCCCCTCCCCCAGAAGATCAAAAGAAATCCAGCCAAGACCAAGTTCACTTAACAAGGAGAGCAGCAGAACTCCAGAGGAGGAGAAAGCAAAGCGCGGAATTCATGGCTTTCTCCCCATGATTCCTTAGTCTTGCAGTTAATTCAATTTTTTCTTTAATTTTATTTTTTTTCTCTTTTTCTGCTAATTTTTTTAACTTTTACCCTTTTCTTTTTTTTAACATTTTTTAACTAGTTTATCTTAACAATACCTTTTCCAAAAAATAATAATCTTTTTTGAACCTTCATTATTATAGTCATATTTTATCCCTCATAGTATTTAACTTTACTTTTTGTATTCACATAAGGGTTTTTTATTCTAAAAAATTTGGAGTACAACTTCCTCTAGTGGATCAAAAGACACCCTAAATCTACCTCCAGGCTTGTTCTAGTCTCCAGCCTGAGCAAATTCTCTCCACTTTCTTTTTCTTTATTCTCCCAATCAACTTAATCAACTCCTTTTTTTTAGAAATTAAAAAAAAAAAATTTGTTTT
>PISX010008893.1:0-78963 GCA_004024625.1 Mellivora capensis
TGGCCAACAGACACATGAAAAAGTGCTCCACATCACTCGGCATCAGGGAAATACAAATTAAAACCACAATGAGATATCACCTCACACCAGTCAGAATGGCTAAAATTAACAAGTCAGGAAATGACAGATGCTGGCAAGGATGTGGAGAAAGGGGAACCCTCCTACACTGTTGGTGGGAATGCAAGCTGGTGCAACCACTTTGGAAAACAGCGTGGAGGTTCCTCAAAAAGTTGAAAATAGAACTACCCTATGACCCAGCAATTGCACTACTGGGTATTTACCCTAAAGATACAAACGTAGTGATCCGAAGGGGCACGTGCACCTGAATGTTTATAGCAGCAATATCTACAATAGCCAAACTATGGAAAGAACCTAGATGTCCATCAGCCGATGAATGGATAAAGAAGAGGTGGTATATATACACAATGGAATACTATGCAGCCATCAAAAAAAATGAAATCTTGCCATTTGCAATGACGTGGATGGAACTAGAGGGTATCATGCTTAGTGAAATAAACCAATCAGAGAAAGACAACTATCATATGACCTCCCTGATATGAGGAAGTGGAGATGCAACATGGGGGGTTGGGGGGGTAGGAAAAGAAGAAAAGAAACAAGATGGGATTGGGAGGGAGACAAACCATAAGTGACCCTTAATCTCACAAAGCAAACTGAGTGTTGCTGGGGAGAGGGGGGTCAGGAAAGGGGGGTGGGTAATGGACATTGGGCAGGGTATGTGCTATGGTTAGTGCTGTGAAGTGTGTAAACCTGGCGATTCATAGACATGTACCCCTGGGGATAAAAATACTTTATATGTTTACAAAAAATATAAAAAATTGAAAAATAATAAAAAAAACCCTCAATTAAAATGGGAATAGAGAAAAACTTCTTCAACATGATAAACAATAGTTACAGAAAGCCTACAGCTAACATTATCCTTAATGGTAAGAAATGAAGTCTTCCCACTAAATTCAGATACATGGCAAAAGTGTCCCCTCTCACTCCTCCTTTACACCACTATTAAAATTTCTAGCTAATGCAATAAAGAAAAAAAAAATAAAATGTATACAAATTGAGAACGAAGAAACAAAACTGTCTTCCTTCATAGATAATATGTTTGCCTACAGAGAAAAGACCAAAAAAGAATCATTAAAAAATTCTAGGATCTAATAAGCAATTACACCAAGGATATAGAATACAAGATTGATATATAAAAGTAAATCACAGCAATGAACGAATAGAATTTGAAATTAAAAATACAATGCCATTTGCATTGCCACTCCTCAAAATGAAATATTTATACATAAATCTAACAAAATATGTACAAGACCTATATGGCAAAAACTATAAAACTCACATGAATGAAATCAAAGAGGAACTAAATAAATGTGGAGATGGTCCATGTTTGTGGATAGGAAAACTCAATATTGTCAAGATGTAAGTTCTTTCCAAATTGATGTATAGACTCAATGCATTCTCAATCATAATTATAACAATTAGTTTATGGATATCAACAAACTAATTCTAGAATTTATACGGGGAGGGAAAAGATCCAGAATAAACGCCACAATGTTAAAGAAGAAGAATAAAGTTGAAGAGAAGCACTATCTGACTTCAAGATAAGGCTATAGTAATTAATATAGTGTGGTAATGGGAAAGGTGTATAGAAATAGATCAATGGAACCGAGATCCAATAAGTAAACCAATATAAATATAGTCAACTCATCTTTGACAAAGGAGCTAGGGCAATAAAATGGATCAAAGATAATCTTTTCAATAAATGCTGCTGAAACAACTGAACATCTAGATGAAACAACAACAAAAAGATCTACACAAAGACCTTACACCCTTCATAAAAATTAATTAAAATTAGTTAACATCATAGAAAACTTAGATGACCTTGGTTATGACAATGCCTTTTTAGATAGAACAACAAAGGTAGAATCCATGAAAGAAATAATTGATGAGCTGGGCTTCATTACAATTAAAAACTGCCCTGTGAAAGAAAATATCAAGAGAATGAAAGAGAAACAAACAAACATACAAAACAAAACAAAAAAAGAAAAACAAAAAACCCATGGACTTGGAGAAACTATCTGCGAAGGATATACCTGATAAAAAACTGTTATCCAAAACATACAAAGAACTCTTAAAATCAATAGTAAGAAAACAAAGTCTTGGGGCACCTGGGTGGCTCAGTGGGTTAAAGCCTCTGCCTTTGACTCAGGTCATGATCCCAGGGTCATGGGATTGAGCCCCATATCGGACTCTCTGTTTGGTGGGGAGCCTGCTTCCCCCTCTCTCTGTTTCTGCCTGCCTCTCTGCCTACTTGTGATCTCTGTCAAATAAATAAATAAAATCTTTAAAAAAATAAAAAATGTAGAAAACAAAGAGTCTGATTAAAAATGGCCAAAGACCTTAATAAACACTTCTTTAAAGAAGATACATAATGGCAAATAAACTTATGAAAAGATGCTCCCCATCATATGTCATCAGGGGAATGCAAATTAAAACAAATAAATGAGCTACCACTATACACCTATTGGAATGGCCAAAATCTGGAACACGGACAACACCAACTGGTGTTGGTGATGGTGAAGACATGGAGGAACAGAACTCTATCAGAATTTGTTCCTGGTAGAAATACAAAATGGTATAGCCACTTTGGAAGACAATTAAAATTTCTCACAAAACTGAATGTACTCTTACCATGAGATTCAGCAGTTGTGGTCCTTGGTATTTACCCAAAGATGTTGAAAACTTATGTTCATATAGAGGTTTATAGCAGCTTTATTTTTACTTGCCAAAACTTAACAGCAACCAAGATGTCCTTCAGTAGATGAAGGGATAAATAAGCTATAGTACATCCAGACAATAGAATATTATTTACTTTTAAAATGAAAAGAGCTATCAAGCCATGAAAAGACAGGGAGGAATCTTATATATTAGTACATGAAAGAAAATAGTCTCTGAAGGTTATGTATTGTACGATTCCAACTATACAATGGAAAGGGTAAAACTATGGAGGCAGTAAAAAGATCAGTAGTTGCTAGGGATTTGAAGATAGAAAGGGATGAATAAGCAGGGCATAGGGGATTTTTAAGGCAGTGAAATTACTCTGTATGATACTATGTGGGTGGATTTAGTCATTATATATTTGTCTGAACCGATGGAATGTAGAACACCAAAACTGATGTGATGTAATATAAGGTAACGTAAGGTAACGTAACGTAACAACGTAACATAAAGTAATGTAGCGTAAGTAACATAATCATAATGTAATCATGGATTCTTGGTGATCATGATGTGTCAGTGTAAGTTCACCAATGGTAACAAAAGTACTACTCTAGTGGGGTTGTAGATTATGGAGAAGATTGGGCATATGTGTGGGTGTAGTATGTATAGGAAATCTCTGTACCTTCCCCTTAATTTTCCTGTGAGCCTTAAACTGCTGTAAAAAACCCAAGGTCTTTTAAAGATCATTTTAGGCAGTAACCTCTTTGACATTGACATGAGCAACATTTTTGTAGATAAATTCTCAGGTGAGGGGAAACAAAAGCAAAAATGAACTATTGGTACTAAATCAAATTATAAAGCTTTTGCACAGAAAAGGAAACTATCAACAAACCCAAAAGACATCCTCCCGAATGGAAGAAGATATTTTAAAATGATATATCCAATGAGAGATTAATATCCAAGATGTATAGAGAATTTATAGAACTCAACACCAAAAACCAAATAATCCATTTAGAAATGGGCAGAGCACTTGAGTAAACATTTTTCCAAAGAAGACATATGGATGGCCAACAGACCCAAGATTAGGTACTCAACATCACTAATCCTCAGGGAAATTCAAATCAAAACCACAATGAGATATCACTATAGTTTTGCAATGGCTAGAATCACAAAAGCAAGAAATAACCAGTACTGGATGTGAGATGTGATGATGTAGAGAAAATATAACCCTGATACACCATTGGTGAAAATGTAAATTGGTGCAACCACTATGGAAAACAGTATGGAGTTTCCCCTCACCCCAAAAATTAAAGACAGAAATATTGTATGATCCAGTAATCCCATGACTGGGTATTTACCCAAAGGGAAAAAAAAACATTAATTCAAAAAATATATGTAACCCCAATGTTTACTGTAGTATTATTTATAATAGCCAATATATGGAAGGAATCCAAGTGTCTGTGAACAACAAAAAATATATATAATGGAATATTAGTCAACTATAAACAAAGAATGAAATCTTGTCATTTGTGACAACAGATGGACCCAGAGGGTGTTATGCTAAGTAAAATAAGTCAGAGAAAAACAAATACCATATGACTTCATTTATATATGGAATCTAAAAAATAACAAAACAAAAATAAACTCTTAAATAGAGAATAAATTGGTGGTTGCCAGAGCAGAGGTGGTACGGAAATGGGTGAAATAGATGAAATGGATTAAAAAGCACAAGCTTACAGTTATAAAATAAAGAAGACTTGGGGATGAAAAGTACAGCATAGGGAATACAGTCAATAACATCATAATGATATTGTATGGTTACAGATGGTAACTATACTTATCATCATGGTGAGCACTGAGTAAGGTGTAGAATTGAATCAATATGTCGTACACCTGGAACTTATATAACATTGTATGTTAACTATACTATAATACAATAAAAATATACCTAAAAGTAAAACAAAACAAAACAAAACAACCGACTTACAAAATTTGGGATATCTATGAGCAGTGACAACTGGATCTTGGGCTGAGGGTGAAGACCCTGGGCACTCTCAGAAGAGTTAATGTGGATCAAGTCTATTCCTATTTTACTGGTTTATACTGTATACTATTACCAAATTGTTAAGTCCCAAAGTATGTATGTAATTTTGGACCACCATAGAAAAAATAAAACCTTTACGTGTACCAGGAAGAAAAGACCTGTTATAAAGCCTGTAGACTCATAGCAGGTATCAGAGGTAAAGAGGAGTGAAAAGAAAAGAAGTAAGTCATTTACAAGTTTCAAAATTATAGTTTTGAAGAAAGCAAATATGGTACTTTTAAACAAACTATGTTTAGAAAATACATTTCCTCAACCTTAAAATAATGTCTAAATTTTACAATTGTGCAATTTTATGAATTACAGCATTTCTATGTAAATCACTGCACTCTGTATGTCTGAAAGTCTTAATTTTTAAAATGACCTCAAAATATTTACATAAATGTTTGTTTGAGTTTACTTATACATTGTTATCTTGTTTGTTAGGAATTCTTGGGCTGGTCACTTTTATTCCTGCATAGTCAACTTTGTCATTTTACAACTTTCAGATTTATTTTCAACTGTGACCACCCCATTTAAATTACTCTCACTCAATATATGTGTCATTATGGTTCTTAGTTGCAAATTACAGAAATGAATTTAAATTAATGTAGTTAAAAAATGGATTATTGAAAGTATTACATGAAGCTCACAGAATCTATGGAAGGTCTATTAAAACAAGCATAGAGAGTGGAAGGGAAGAGAGAAAAGCTGAGGACATAGTGAAATCTTCCAAAGACCCCCAGAACACCACTGTTTATGATGGGCCACAGGAGATTCCCACAGCACGATAATCACCCTCATGAGACACTTAATATGGCTCCAATGGGCTTTTTGATTCTAGGGTTACCACCTTCAGCATATTCAGGATTCTGGCAGTCAAACCTATGACTGATGGAATGAATCCTAAACTGTCACTGCTTTTTTGGATTACTAACACCAGAGTCAGAATCGGATATTCATTCCAGGCTCACTGTTCGAAGTGCTTTAATCACATACTGGTAAGCTGGATGCCAAGGTCTGAAGGAAGCAGAGCAATGTCCAGTTACTGGCCAACATCACTAGTAAAAAATTTTTTTTTAATTTCTTTTCAGCATAACAGAATTCATAGTTTTTGCACCACACCCAGGGCTCCATGCAATGCGTGCCCTCCACAATACCCACCACCTGGCTCCCCCAACCTCCCACCCCCCACTAGTAAAATTTTCTAATACAGTTAACTCTTCAGCTGCCCAACATCCATATATACACTATTTTGCATAATTAAAACTGTTTCTGCCTAATTTTTTTTTTTAGATTTTATTTATTTGACAGAGAGAGATCACAAGTAGGCAGAGAGGCAGGCAGAGAGAGAGGAGGAAGCAGGCTCCCTGCCTAGCAGAGAGCCCGATGCGGACTTGATCCCAGGACCCCGAGATCACGACCCGAGCTGAAGGCAGAGGCCTAACCCACTGAGCCACCCAGACACCCCTGTTTCTGCCTAATTTAATGCAACCATTCTGCATTCTGTGCAAAACACATTCACCCATCCACAATGTATTATAACCTATTGCTCAGAATTCTGACATGCTCTCAATTCGATATTCTTTGTGTCATAAAATTAATGACCATAGTCCATCTTATGAAACAAGATCAGTGAATATTTAGGCAGAATACAAAAATAGTTAAATTACATAAATATTCACAGGCTATAGCAATAAAAAATAAAGGTAGACTACAGTTTTCATCTCTACAAGTCATATACCAATTACTTCATGGTAAATTGGGTTTCTGAATTACCCTTAACTTAGCCAAGGTCACAGCTAGTAAGTAGCATTGCCAGGTTCCAGACCTGGTGGTCTAGCTTCAGAGCCCATGTTTTTGGTCTCTAGACATTACTGTTTCCCAGTCCTACTGGAAAAAAGCTTTCAGTCCTTTTTTCTGGTTTCTGTAGTAAATTATTTTCAGATGCTTATCTGCCTTAGGAACTTCAGGATGAAATTTCTTAGTCTTCATTCTTTTGTGAAAATTTCCAGGGTTCTCACATTCCTTCCAATTTATCTCTTCTATTTACTAAAATTCTCATGTGCAAATTGTCTTTAGATTTTACATTTACAGATTGACAGAGTATAGTGGTACTCCCCTGCACAATTTTTATTCCTCTGATAGATTTCTCACCCTTTCTTTTGATTTTCCCCTTTTCTTTATCCTTGGTGAGAAATTGTGCTATTTGTCTTATAGACTTCCAGACCCAAGTGGTGGGTGCAGGGTAACACTACTTTAAATTTGTCAAGAAAAAAATGTATATATAATAGAAGACTGATTATAAGAGTAACTGTTTTGACTTGATTTAAGACGAGTGATTCTAGAATCTGTATAATGTCAATTATTACCTTTAGAAGTACTTTTTGTTGGTGATATATCCACTTAGGTCTAATTTGTCATGAAATGTTTAAATACAAATGTTTTAAAATGTTTTCTTTCAAGTTCCCTTTTGGTCAGTTTTATTCCTCTCCTTTTTCACACTCAATTCCCAAGGCCTGGAATTTCTTCCTTAACCTTTTTCAAATCTGAACTTTCTTTGAATCTGTCATCCTAGATTGGGACTCTATCATCTCTTGACTGTACATTCTAATGGTTTCTTTTGTGACAGATTGTTAGTACTATGAAAATGGGGACTGTGTCTTTCTGGTTCTCCTTTATATCTTAAATGCTAAGCATAATGCCTGCATGTAGTAAGGAAGATTTTAAAATATATCACAGATTGATGAATGAACAAATAATGAAGCTTTGTTTTCTAATTCATTCTTCTCTCCAATAAATGCCCAACAAATAATCAGACTAATCAACTGCTTTTCTAATCAACTACAACTTTTCTAATCAACTAATCAACTGCAGCACTTTTCTCCTAAAATTATATGAATCACCATGTTTCTCATAATAAATTACATTTCTTCTACTCATTTGAAAACCCATTAAATTTTTAAAATTATCTAGAAAAGTAATTCTATCAGATTTACTAGATTTTTCTCTTCACATAGTGGATCAGACATCTGTAGACTCTTCAAGATATCAAAAAATACCCACCCTATGTGCAAAGAATATAGAAGTTAACAAATTATGCAAACATTTAGATTAATGGTTACTACTGATGTTCAGAAAATTATATCCTGGATATTGCAAAAATCCTAGAAATTTATAATTGTTGATTGCATAGACCTAATTTCCTCTCCCATGTTGCTTTGAAAATTGTCTTTATAAAAGCTTTCCTCTATTTTCTTCTCTAGGTATTCCATCATTCTTGAAACCTACATGTGAGGAAAGTGGTGCAATTCAAGTTGCAGGATTAAGGTAGTAAAGCATAATAGTGAAGGACATGAACTTTGAAGCCAGACCACATGAACTTGAATTCTCACTGCGCAACTTTGACATTTTCTTAATCTTTATGTACCTCATTTTTCTGATCTATAAAGTGTGAATATAATAGTATTTACTTCAGAGGGCTCTGTAAGAGTTAAATAGGTGCCTGTTACATGGATGATTCTCACATACTATCACTCGTTTTTTTTTTTTATCTTAACCCTGGTTTCGTCTTCATATGCAGAATAAAATTAGCAGTAAAATAACAAAATACAGTGAAATTGAAAGGGATGACCACCCTTTTTAAAAATACATTTCCACGAAAACCTTTTTTTAATGTATAAAGTATCTAAATTATCACCTAAATGTGTATTGTTCTTAATCAGGAATAATTGAACAGAACATAAATGTTTAATTCTGGTGTTTTTCTCTATTTTCTCTCAATCAACTAACATTAAAGAAAACCAGTCCAATAAGTAATATTTAATTAAAATATGAGTTTAAGGTAAGTATATAATATTAATATATGCATTCCTGTATGCACATACTGCTGAAAAATTCTTCAAACCACGAGTTTCTGGGTTTCATTAAATAAACTCAGCAATTGCTCCTTTTTTATTGTGGTATAGCATCACATTGCGTGACTGGAGCTTTAATGCTTCATGAAAATTTGCCTTGTGTTCCTCTGACTCATAGTTTGAGACTGTATACTAGAGATGATAGGGCAGATAAGCCTTGGAAAAGTTTACTCTCACCGGATTTGGTCTATTATCCACTGACCAGCAATGCTAATGATAATTTGTTATTCCTATAAAAAGGGAAAGAAAAAAGAGCACACCAAAATACCAGGACCAAAATATTCCTTGCTCTTGATGTCAAAAATCTATTTGAAGGTAGTCAACAAACAGAAAAATCTCAATAGGCAGCAACTCCATGTTTGCTTATATACTATTCAACTGGAAGTAAGTTCCAGTGAGAAAATTCAAGCACCTTGCTTCTTCCATGCATTATTCATTATAAATCAACAAACATCTGCCCTAGTCCAAATGTAGGTTCCCCAGTGGACATAATGGATAGGAATTTAGATATTCACTTTTTCCAATATTTGATGAAATTCAAATGACTGGGCTTTGGGCAGTGACCTCCACTTTAAAGCATGTATACCACATTAATGCCATATTATTACAATTTTTTTTTATTTTGAGTCAGCTTCTTCTATATTGTTTGAAACAAAAATAAAGGTAGAAATATTTTTGATAGATTATGTAATTTTTATGGAATCATTTGACTAGTCTATCCACAGAGGCAAAGAATTAGATTTAAATATGCTTCTTTAACATTAAGAAGTTGATTCTATTATAGTATGTTTTTGATATAGTAAGTCCTAATAATGACCCTGCCATATTGTTCACATAAAATTTTTGTTTACAAATCACATACAGAACCCAGTACATGTATTTCAATAGTAATAAGCATTATATTAAGTCAAAAAATTTATAGAATTTCAGTGAATAAACTTAGCTATCAAATTTACTATGGATGAAAAGTCAAAAGAAGATCAATGGAATTTCCTCAAATTAATACAAATCCCTATAAAGAAAGAGTCAGATAAGAGCTTCTCTAGTTTATAGTTTCATGTTCATTTTGTTAAGACATGCTGACAGAGTCCAGAACCGATTATATGATGCAAATTCTGTCTTACTGGAGAAAGGGTAAAGATATTATTTTTGGCAGGACAAGTAAATTACTTTTTCTGAAATCCAAAGAACTATTCAAATAACATATAAAAAATGGAACATCATCTTGTAAAGAGCCTAAAAACAAATAATGTACATGTCATCCAAAAAATGAAAACCATAACATCTCCTAATAAATCATATTATCTATTGATTATCCAACAATGGACTGTGCCAAATTAAGATTAAAAGACTGTGTTTCTGACTTACAGAAGAAAAAACATGGAAGTGTAAAGAAAGAACTAGGTAGATTTAAAAAAATTAATTATCTTATCCAACATGACATCTATTTTTTTTAGATTTTTTATTTATTTGTCAGAGAGAGAGAGCAAAAGCAAGGGGAGTGGTGGGCAGAGCAGGCAGAGGGAAAAGCAGACTCCCCACTGAGCAAGGAACTTGATGTAGGACTCTCAACCCCAGGATCCTGGGATCATGACCTGAGCCAATGGCAGATGCTTAACCGATGGAGTTACCCAGGAGACATTCAGTCTTAGAAGAAATATTTTCATTATGATGATTGGAGATATTTCATGGAAATTATTACTACTGATCTTAAAGAAAAACTAGATTTTTGACAAATGACAAATTTTTGACAAATTGTAGGAGAGGAATGACAACTGTAGCTATAATAAGACTACAAAGTGCAAGACATATTTAGGTAATGACAAATTGTCCAAACTGAGCAGAGCATAGGCAGGTCATGGGAAGAGTTCAGTTGGGAAAGGTAAATTGGGGCTTAGTTTATGCGGAGTTATTTTGGATACATTTCATATTCCTTATGTAGTTTCTTCCTCAGGTATTTTATATTTAATTGTGGAGCAAAAAGAAAAAAAAAGTTTAAGGAAGAAGCAATTACTCATTTGCTAGTAGAGAGACTGCTAATTAGCAGAATCATGCATAATAAATGGATAGTAGTTGTGTGCCAAATTTCAAAGTAACAATAAAACCTTACTTAATCTTTTTCTCAAAGTTTTTGATGAAAATGTTTGAACCAAATAGAGCTAAGACTGTTAGGCACTAATAAGAATATATACGTTCTCTTATTTCAGAGTTTTTCATTATAAGGAAACATGAGTAATAATATTATAAAAATGCCTTGTACTTTCTCCTGTTCAACTTTTCCTTACTGTGGCAAAGTGACTAGTATTGGGATGTCAGGGACAAAAACTTCTCTGCTGATGGAGCAATTAAATGATGTGGAGCCTCTTTTCACCAGTAAAGGTGATAACTGCATGGAACCAAGTGAAAAAAGCAGTAGTCCATGTTCATGGAACGCTCTCCAAAACAAATACATAAGAAGCAAGATGCTTTTGTGAACACTGCCTTTCATTATTGCCCTATCAGATTTCTGAAATTGATCTCTTTCAACAACTATCATGAAATTTAACAATAAAAAATAAAAATTGTTGGAGAATTTTAGAGCAATCAATTCATTCCAGTCTTGCCCTACCTGACAGCACTGAAATTAGCCACTTGAGGTATCATTAAATTCAATTAACATCTAAATATAAATATTTTTACTCCAAAGTTTCAAATGAGGTGATAGTTTCTATATTTTTTTAATATTTTACTTACATTTTATGAGATAGATTCAAACCCTCTTCAACAAATGTTACATGCTAAAGACCTCATGAATTATATTTAAAATACATACTACGTTTTCATTTTTAGGGGCTCTGACTATTCACAACGTGAGCTTAAACTTTGTTCTTCATCTAAATAAACAAGGAAGATCTAACATAGTCCCTGGCTATTCTTATACAACTGTCTAAAGCATATATATATATATATATATATATATATATATATATATATATACACACACACACATACACACATATATATGTATATATATATTTAATATTTTTAAAATTTCACTTTAACTAGCTGACAGTTTTTTTGAGACCCATAGGTTTTTTTCTGACTGTTGGATTATCAATGACCTTTGTCTGAATGACAATAAGAAATTCTAGAAGTCAACAGAAAAATAATTTTATTCTTATGGTATTTTTTTCTCTTTTAGGAACCATTGCCCAAGTATTACAACCTGTTCTCCACAACAGAGTTTTGTAATTTTTCTAGGCTTTTTTACATTTTATATTTTTCTAGGCTTTCAATGTCATTAGAAATGTGCATACTTAAATACATAAATTTGTTTGAACTGATGTCATTGAAGATTTGAAAATTTCTAATTACTGATTTCAGTAACATAAATGTTTGTTGAAAAAAACATAAGTGGTTGTTGAACAAAAACTATTAATATCTTTTATTTCAGGTTTATCATCCTTATACAACGCATGGCAAGTCAGGCCCTTCTCCTATATTACGCACATTTATCTGTTTATATAATCATTTCCTAATTATGTTCCAGTGAATAATGAATTCTACATTTCTATGATGTTTAACTAGAGTTTGAAAAAAGTAAATAATGAAATGATTTCTTTCATTTAAAACTATCTAGGGGCGCCTGGGTGACTCAGTGGTTTAAAGCCTCTGCCTTCGGCTCAGGTCATGATCCCAGGGTCCTGGGATAGAGCCCTGCATCCGGCTCTCTGCTCAGCAGGGAACCTGCTTCCCCCATCTCTGCCTGCCTCTCTGCCTACTTGTGATCTCTGTCAAATAAATAAAATCTTAAAAAAAAAAACTATCTATACATTTCTTTCTGTCAATATCACTAAAAATTGTATTCATACACTTAACTCTGTGTTTGGTTCAAAATAGCTTCTGCCTAGTAGAAAGATATCACTGGTCTGAATTGTGGTAACTTAATATGTTTATCGAATAGCACTGGCCATCTGTGTCTATTGTAAATTTGTTAATCTCGCAAGCTAAAAATAATCCAGAACCTTGCAAGGGAAAAACAGCCTAGTAGGTAAAAGCACAGACTATAGAACCAAACTCCGTAGATTTGCCTTCTAGCTCTGCCACTTACTGGTTGTGTGACCTAGGACATGTTACTGATCCTCATTGTCTCTCAGCATGTTTATAAATAAAAAATGTACATGTTACATTGTGAGAATTAAAAGAATACATATGTATGTATGTAGTATATGTATATTTATTTAGAAACAGTGAAATCTAGAGTATCTGGTTCCTTAAACCACGGTTTCTATTGTTATTATTCATAGTTGTTTTTTCTTGCATGAACTGCAAACCAAAAATCAATTAGAAGCACCACTAATTCCCACAAAGTGCCCAAATTAAAACTTCAGGGAGAAATCTCTAAAAATTTAAAACTTTGATATGATTATTTTAAAACATGGTCTATCTATACATAGATAAATGATCAGGGGTAAAAATGAAGAAAATAATTTCCTTTGAGGCTTGGAGTCTAGGGTTAGACATTAAGAGAACAGTGTACTGAGAGGCCTTTCAACCAAGACAAAGTGAGAACAACTCTTGCTCAAACTTCAAAGATATTCATTACATCTTCTGAGACTTATGTATGGAGAGAATAAGACTTATTTTATTCCTATTTTATTTATGATAAATACATTGCATTTTCTTTTGTCACTAAGAATCACAAAATTGGGGGCACCGGGGTGGCTCAGTGGGTTAAAGCCTCTGCCTTCAGGTCAGGTCATGGTCTCAGAGTCCTGGGATCAAGCCCCGCATGGGGCTCTCTGCTCAGCAGGGAGCCTGCTTCCCCTTCTCTCTCTGCCTACCTCTCTGCCTGCTTGTGATCTCTCTCTCTGTCAAATAAATAAATAAAATCTTAAAAAACAAAAAGAATCACAAAATTGAAACAAACTCTCAGCTTATAGTGCTATTTCACACTTCCAGAGGATACGTCATTTTCTATAAATTCTTCTGATCAGCTATGCTTCTAATCTCCACAGCAATAATTAATACTTTTCTTACTCTTCTCAAAACACTGAATCAGCTTTTTCTCACCCAGGCTCAGTGGATGGCTCTAACCTACCTCACAATAAAATGAAAAGTAACAAATAATTCTTACCTCAGCTTCTGAAAACCAAATCCTAATAGAACAATCCCTTCCTCTTTTTCTTCTATTATATCTTTTCACATCTAATTTTGTTATTTAAACACTATTTTTTTTTTAGTGTCAGAAATGTCACTTCTCTTTTCCGGAACAATGATGTGTCTTCTAGATTGATTTCTACTCAGTAGTACTTAAGACTGTTTACAAATGAAGCAAAACAAAAATTAAGCAAAACAAAATGCCAACACCACCAAAACAATCAGCAGACAAGCCCAGACTACTAACTAATTTCTCTATTCTTCCAACATTTAGCTTTTGTTGCATAATAAACTACCCAGAAACTACTTAGTGTTCTAAAAAAGCAAACACTTATTATTTTAAATTTTCAAGGTTGACTGGGTGGTTCTGGTCTGGGTTAACTTCTCTGTGGCTGATGGCTAGAGGACCTCATTCAAATATCTCAGAAATTATGGCTTGATTAATCCCGTGATTAGGTTCCTCAGTTGGGGGACTCATGTCTGTTCTTTCACATTCCAATAGCTTTGCCAGATGTTTATAAACTCATGAATACTAGCACTATCTTGGGAGATGGCTTTCTTCACATTTCAAGAGATATCTGATGAGGCACTGCTCTATTTTGTGGTTATATCAGAGGATCGTAATGTAATACTGTTATTTGCACAAATATAATTTGAACAATCATGCATGATTTTATACCAGATAGCATTCTCAAGAAAGATATATGATAAAAAATAATAAAAATTTAAAAAGAATGATATATGATAAAACAAAAGTTAAGCCTCACAAAAAAGCTAGACAAAGGGTAGAGAATTGCCCTAAAATTGAGCCACAAGATAGCTACTACTGAAAATTCCAAGACATAGAAATATTTATGATTGATCAACATTTTTACAACTTATGAAAACCTCTTTGTGACAGGACAATTAATACCAGTTATGAATGCTTTAAGAAGAATTTGCTTTGATTCCTGAATCAAATAAAAGCATTATTAATGTCTCAGTAGCAGTATTCCCAAGTGTGCACATAATGCCTAAATCCTGCAGCCTAATCACAAGTGTAATTCAAGAAGTTCCGTTAAATGCAGCCAATGCTTTGGAAGATACATCCCAATTAATTGTTTCTCAAATATATTAGCTAACATTAAGCAATCTAGAGATAGTAGCTTCTTCCCTTAAAAAAATAGCATAAAAAGCTATAAGCCTCAGGTATATAAAGAGTTATAATAGAAATACTACATTTTGATTATAATAGAGAGTAATAGCAAAGAAGGAAATAGAACTACTAAAATACATATCAATTCTCTCCCAGTTCTCTTTTTCAAATTGACATTTCTCTTACAACTTCTTCCTGGAGACCCAGATCCCTGTTGAGTTACCCTCTGTGGTGGACCTGCCCATCAATACATTCATTCTTATAATTTGAATGTACTCTTACCTATCCCTGTCTAAACCTCCCATTTCGTCTTAGTTCAATGTTAAACTAAAGAAATAATATAATCACACTTTAGAGCAATGATAAGATTGCCAAATAGAAATTGAGCAGTAGAAAAGGGGCCTGGAAATTTTGGATTGTTTAAGACCTCAGAGTTAAGAACAAATGAGGATTATAGACGAGTGCTTTTCCATTCAATTGCACATTAACTTTGTTGACATCCTAATAGTGACCACCAAATATGCTTCCCCTCTGGATTTTTGAGGTATTATCTTACAAAAGTCTTTTCAACTTCAGTATATTTTTAACGAAAACTGTCATTCATATTGTACTTCATGAGTCTTTGCTCACCCCAACCAAATGTAGTAACAGTTGTAGTCACATGAATATGAAATTATCCTCAGATAATCATTTTTAATACATAAAATAATATATATTTGGCTGCAAATAAAATCAATTATATTGAAATGTAGTTGTTCAAACAAAAATGTGATATGGTAACATATGTTCTTACATGAACTAACAAGAAAATGCATTTAAAATACTGGCAAAATATGAAGTCTATTGGTTAGATTGAATCAGAACATTATACTGTAATCTTTGACTTAACCTCCCTCCACATATTGATTAAACAACAACTGAAGTTAGGAAACACTGGAAAGCAGCATAGGAAAAATCTGACTTTCTATGACAGTTGGTGGCTGAATAATGACTAGGCACAGAGTTGCTTATTGTTGGCTGCTATGTCACAAGAGCTTCTATAGACAAGAAGACAGCCATCACTATTTCAAAGTAGAAATGAGAGTCAAGGTTATTTTAATGTAACATTATAACATGATATGTGACATAATATGAATGTATTTAGTATGTATCTTCATAGCA
Organism: Mellivora capensis; assembly: GCA_004024625.1. Classification (NCBI taxonomy): domain Eukaryota; kingdom Metazoa; phylum Chordata; class Mammalia; order Carnivora; family Mustelidae; genus Mellivora; species Mellivora capensis. The sequence goes on from PISX010008893.1 coordinate 16,169, forward strand.
AATTTATATATATATATTTCCATCATTACTATAGTTTGATGCCTACATTCATATAAAAGGAAATGCTAGAGCAACTTAATAAAAAATAACAATGTAACTTGTTTTCCAAATTCAGATATAATTCCAGATGTAAGATGCAGAATAATAGTATCTAGAAATACCAACTATGAGGGTAGGGGGTACACATTAAGAAGATATTCTTAAAGGAGAAGACTAATAGAATCATGGAATTGAATGCTTATATTCAGTCAAAGGATTTTGCAGGCCTTCAGAATGGGTGGTACTTTGAATAACACCAGTGTAGTTGTTATGCTATTTTATAAGTTAAATTGAGGCAGGAGGAAATTAAAAGATGATTTGTAATCAAACCTGTACATTAAAATTTCAAAAAACATAATATAAATTTTATGTTTTAAATCTAGTTGATCCTTTTTATGATTGTCCCTTCTACTTAACTGTACATGTGTCACTTTCTCACCTCATTCCACTGCTCAATTCATAATTGTTCTTCTCCATGTTTACAGATAATGTCCGAAAAAAAAGTTACACATTTTGCCATCCTTCCAGTTATCTGCAATCGCAACAGCATTGATGTTCCAAAGCCATACATTTATTCTCCTTGCCCCAATCTGAGTCAGAAACATATTTCCTCTCACCTGCACTAATGAAATATCTCCTGCTTTAGTGTCCCGATCTAATTAGACAATTACTTAATTAGAATAAATTCACAGATCTCCCCATTTTAATCTAACCTACATGGTGCTTATAAATCTTCCTAAAATAAAGATAAAGTTATATTATTCATTACAGCATAGCAAAAACTAAACTAATCCAATCCCCAAATCACATTCCTCCATTATATGGCCCAAATTTATTGCCCCCTAATCTCCTGAAACTCCATATAACTCCCCCAACTGATGTTTTCACTATTTTGATATGTGTTCTGTGATTTCTTCTGTTAAAGCCTTTTAGTATGTTGATTCCACTGGTTTGAAATCAACTCACCTATAATCACTAGAAAAAAATAAGCAGATGGTACAAAGTCCAACTATCTTTGAATGTTTTTACATACACTTGGCAGTTTTAGAAAATATATTTAATGCTAATTAAATTTCAGTTATTTAACTAAACTTAATTTCACTTAAATCATTTGATTTAATGATCAATTTGACAAATGACTAATTTAAAAAAAACTACCTTTTAAATGTTTGGGATTTTAAAAAAAATCATTCACTGGAAAGTCATTTTAAAAAGCAAATATAATTTAAGTATAATTTTGACTACCGTATCATACAAATTTCATATTAGTGTTATTAAAAGCAAGTGAAAATAGAAAAAAATAACTCTCATCCAAGTACACAACAGTCTTTTCAGTCTTAAGATGGTAAAAGTTTTGATAAACATAAAAGAAAAATTGTTATCTTCAAACAGGTTTTATAAAAAGTCCCAAAGAAAATCTGAATGGATACTAAAACAGAAAAAGGTGATTGAATATAGGCGAAATGTCATTAGGTGCCTAGTCAAACATATCATCAAGATAAAAAATGCTTGAGTCCACTGGTATCAGGTAATTGTTTTCTGTTAGCTGGCTTTGGGTGATTATGCTTCTAAAAATTTCTGGCCTTGGGTACCTTTGTTTTTTCTCTGAATATTTAAATCCTATTTCAATTTCTTGGTCAGGTACATCACTTCTATACAGTGATGCCAGATTCCACCAGCCTGCACTAATGTTTTTTTTTTTTTTTCTTGTCTCTACAGGTCAGTTTCACTTTAGATACGTGAAGTTGTCAAACAAATCACATTGACTCAGTGAGATATGGTCCAAGTGTATGAATATGTGAATATGTGACTCTCAGTTGTGAACCGACAGATTTTAGCCTATTGTAAGAGATCTACTTTGAGTCAGCCTATAGCAACTATAACTCATTAACCATATTATATGAGGAGAAAGGGGATGAGGACACTCTGAATTCCATTTTGATGATATCACCCAAATCCCTTGTTTCAATATTATTTTATACCTGTTACACACAATGCATAGTATAAACCACTGAAGGGCAAAGATTGCAGCAGTGTTCATGATTATTGCCATGAGTCAGTCTGACAACTTAGCATTCACACACACACACACACACAAACACACACACACACAAATTCAACTATATTGCAGGTAATTTCTTTTCCTGGTAATACTTACATGTGTATGTTTACACAGATTATGAACTCTACTACTTAAAGGACATGGGGATATCTGGAGGGCACTGTTAAGTGGTAATTAGTGCCTACTCTTTAAACATCTCCCGTCCTATACACATCAGTGGATAGTTGATTCATCTGGAAACCAAATCAACATAGACCACTAAATTTCATCTATAAAGAATACTGTCAACTTGTCTCAAAACCTTTAGAAATAGTTCTCCTCAAGAACACTGACAGCACTAGGAACATCTAGGTCTAAGATTTGATACTCAAGTTACTTTGATGTTTTCATCTGAAGAACAACGACCAGCATTTCTGATCTAATAAATCTTCAATTTATTGACTGTGCAAACTATTTAAAGAATAAGCCATGTTCTCTTTGAAAACCCACCCATAATCCTGTTCTTTTTATTTGCTTAGTGGCTTGCCTTCGTGAACTTTCTTAAGTTTTATGTTAGGTATAATTCTAAGACTTTAAATCTGCCACTGGCCTTTAAATAAAGATCAGTGCTTAGTGAATTTGTTCCTTTAGCTAAAAATTACTCAAAAGAGGGAAGATCTTTCTATTGCTAAATATGATTTTAAGAAAGATAGCTAAGGCAAGGACATTGGCTAATTAATTGATCGACTGATTTAATATCAACCACAAGTGGAGTAACCACTAAACTGTTTGGATCTCTGTCTAAAAGGAGGCTGTCAGCTCAAATAACCTTTACATTTCTTGTCAGATTTAACATTTTACCAGGACCTTCATGAGACAGAATTTCTGAGATTCATAGAAAACAAAATTTTATTCATGCTAAGGATATTCTAACCTTGCCTTCATTGACTGTTTCTGTCATTGACATCAGTGGCCCAAATATCAACATCTTTAACATGTGAGCTGCTTTCTGTAGGAATTTTGAAGATCATTACCTTTGGATCAGACCATTTTTAATGGTGTCTTACATATACATATATTTCTTTTGGAAACTTAACATAAATGTCTTTTAACGTCCCCTTCATTGAACTTTGGCACCTGTAACCTGCTAATAACTGCTGGCTCCAGTTACCTTGGCTGTGAAGTAGCTGAGAGGGAAAAGGTAAATTGGCTCCCGGTAGGGAAACTTGGCAAATCCACCAGCAATACCTTTTTACTCAGATATCAACTCAAACCACAATAGTCAGCACTTAATGAATTGATATCACATTTTATATCTTTCCAGACATCACTTGATGTTTCCTTGGTTGCTGGTGCTTTTAGAGATTTCCCTTGGTGATAATGCTTTTGTGTTGCTACCAAGCCTAATTTGGCTTTTAGCAGAACCTTTGAATTTTTTATAATAAAGTCATTTACAGATGCCAGTAGATAAATTAGGACCACAAATGTAGCTAAATTGCATAATCGCACCAATTGATTTTGTGTTAGCCTTCAAGATGTATAGACACCTGGTGGCATCTCTGTCGAAAGATGGTAGTGGAAGCCAAAGTGCTTCAGTTTCCAGAAAACAGGGAAAGCATATCAAGGAACCAGAGAAAAACACAATTCTCCAAATGAAACTCCTACCTGTTTATAGATGCTTAGCAGAGTGACATCACCTTGCTATGACACTAGCATACATGTGAAGGCTGGCATAAACACACAGATACACACACACATGCGCACACACACACACACACACACACACACACAGATTCTTAAGGGAATACATGAACATGTAAGAGTCTATTACAAATAACTACCATAATTGATTTTGACCTTATGAATTATCAAGGTAAAAATTGATATTTTAGTTAATAAAGATCTGGGTGGAAATTTATTCAATCTTTCCAAAAGATCTATGCTTCTTAGTATAAATAGGATATTAGAGGATTAATGGGGCTGTTGTAGAATCTCCCCAAATTAACCCAAAGTACACAGTGACTTCTTTTTATAGCTTAACAAATTAGACAATTCTATGTCATATACTCTGAGATTAGAGCTGTGGAACAGTATGGCTGGCTACTGGAAATGATCACATTTGAAATCTCTTGAGAATAAAGAAATTGAATTCATAGTCTGTGTTACATAGAGAAAATCATATTATTAGTACTCATACTGGCTTCCCTTTGAGATTATCTATGCTAAATAATCCTAAAGTGTTTTTGAATCTAGTTTCTGGAGTACTTTTAAGTTATAGAAATCACTTTCCCTCAGAATAAAATGAATCTATTTATGGAATTAAAGTGTCATTTGTTCAGTAAAAAATACCACAAAAAGATGAAGCAGATGGAAATAAACTAAAAAATAAGCTTTATACCTAACATTTAAATATATAATTTTCATCATCAAAGGTCTCTTAGTTTAAATCCTTACAATTTTAGAAATAGTATCTATATTGGAAAGATGAAAGCTTGGGAGTCACGTCAATCTAGGTTTGAATTCCAGCTTTAATATTTTCTTGCTAATTTACCTTTCAAACTTTCAATTTTCTCATCTCTAAGATGAGAATACACACCATATATGACTATTGTGAGAATTAGTGTCACAAACTATTTAGTATATTTTGGGACAAACAAGTACATACAACTGGTGCCATTTTCTATTATTCTATTCCTTAATAAGCAAAGCATGCACAGTTGACACTATGTTGTGTTTCTTAGATCACGTTCTGGACTGAAGGACTTATTCTCCTAGCTACTAGAAGTGCTCTGGATGGACAGTCCTCAACTTTTAGACTTCAGCTAAAAGCAAACCACCTTACCGGATGTCCAGCTCCCCTCCCAATGACAGCTTACATTCAGGGACTGGTTGATGAAAAGTTCATAAAAACCTAACCACCTCACTCCAAATACAGCAACTTTGAAGGGCTTTCTCAGCTTCATTCTATGAAGGGAGTGGCCTGATCTCTCATTCTAACTGTGATGTAACCCATCTTTCCCCTTTTTCATAGCTACTTCCTTAAGTATTCCCCCGTAAAACTCTTGAAGCTAATTTCCATTGAGTCTGCTACCATTATATTAACAGACTAAAAAAAAAAATCAATTGATGTATAAAAACCATTTGACAAAATGCATCACCCATTTATGATAAAAACTCAATTAAAATGGGAATAGAGAAAAACTTCTTCAACATGATAAACAATAGTTACAGAAAGCCTACAGCTAACATCCTTAATGGTAAGAAATGAAGTCTTCCCACTAAAATCAGATACATGGCAAAAGTGTTCCCTCTCACTCCTCCTTTACACCACTATTCTGGAATTTCTAGCTAATGCAATAAAGGAAAAAAAAGAATAAAATGCATATAAATTGAGAAGGAAGGAACAAAACAGTCTTCCTTCATACATAATATATTTGCCTACATAGAAAAGACCAAAAAAGAATCGTTAAAAAATTCTAGGAGCTAATAAACAATTATACCATGGATACAGAATACAAGATTGATATATAAAAGTAAATCACAGCAATGAACGAATAGAATTTGAAATTAAAAATACAATGCCATTTGCATTGCCACTCCTCAAAATGAAATATTTATACATAAATCTAACAAAATATGTACAAGACCTATATGGCAAAGACTATAAAACTCACCTGAATGGAATCAAAGAAGAACTAAATAAATGTAGAGATGGTCCATGTTTGTGGATAAGAAAACTCAATATTGTCAAGATGTAAGTTCTTTCCAAATTGATGTATAGACTCAATGCATTCTCAATCACAATTATAGCAAATTACTTTATGGATATCAACAAACTAATTCTAGAATTAGAGAAACTAATTTAGAGAATTAGAGAAACTAGAATTCTCTAGAATTAGAGAAATTAGAGAAACTAGAGAATGTGAAACTTACAACCTGCTGCAAAGTCTCATTTTTATATTTTATATTAGATTTCTTCTGGTTAGAGTTTTCATGTTTTTTTTTTCTATCATTCTATGTTTAACCTTTCTATGTCATTATATTTAAGAAGCATCTCCCATAAGCAGCATATAATTTTTTTATCTACTAATGTATTAAGTCCATTTATATTTAAAGTAATTACAGATATATTTGGTTTCATGATTTTTTTTTACTATTTGTTTTTATTTGGTTCTATCAGTTTTTTCATTTGTTTTATTATGTCTTGTCTTTCTTTTCGGTTATGTATTATTTATTATCTATTTTTTCACACTGAACTTGCCTATTATATATTATTTTACTATTTTGACATTTTTATCTGTTGATTTCAACCAATAAAGATTATAGTCTTTTGCCACATCCTATACAATGCAAGGCACTTAAAATACTTTCAATCTAATCTTCTTCCATTTGCCTTTGTGATCTTATTCTTATATACTTTAGTTCTCCAGCTAAACTTCAAAAGGCATTATTATTCTTGTTTTATACAGTCAATACTCATCTGTAATTATTCACATCTGTATTATTCCTTTTGTTCTTCATTTTGGCCTTCATTTACATGTTTTCATGTGGGATCAATTTTTATCTGAAGAACTCCTTATTAGTTCTTCTCTCCTAATTTATCTCCTCTCTTATTTGTTTTTAGAACTATTTTTTCAGCTTTACTTTAAAATGTCCTTTTATTGGTGACAGAATTAAGAACTGGTAGTTATTTCCTTTTTGTCTTTTAAAAGACTATTTTGTTACATTTTTTGTTCCTTCGTTTCTTTTTAAAAATCAGTTACCATTCTTATCTTGTTTCTTTGAGATGGTCTTCCTTCCCTCCCCTATTTAAGATTTCTTTTCATTATGATTTTCAGCAATTTTACTTTCAGGTTCCTCAATATAGTCTTCTTCAATTTATCTCGATTAGAGTTCATACTCCTTTACCCATTCTGAAATATATGCATTACATAGGTTTTGGAAAATTCTCACACATTATCTCTTCAGATATTGCCTCTTCCCTGTATACTCTTCTTCTCCACCTGGGAATTGACTATCATTTTCTGTGTGACTTGATTTTATATATATATGTTATAAACAGAAAGCTAAGACAAGATTCTAAGTATCTTTAAATCCAAATTCCTTGAGTAGCTTTTACAATCTCTCCAAGGATATTGTGGAATTTCCTTCAGTTGAAAGCTTCGCATATTACCTACTAGGTTATTATCAATCTCAGTGTTGTCCAATAACGTGCTTCTTAATTGTTGCTTGCCTTTTAAATCACAGCATCTTTAATCCCCTGCCAGGCAAGCAAACAATACCCTCCTGAGGCTACCAATGATATCCTTGAAATTTCTTCTTAAATTCAACAGTATTTTTGGTCTTTCTAAAGGAGTTATAAGAATGTGTAAATGAGCGAGCTTTCTTTTGAAAATACATGCCCTTTAGCTACACAGAAATGTCTGCAAAATCCTGTGCTGTAGAGATCTCCTTTGGATTATTCAGGACGTTTTGTAGGGTCATAAAATTGTATATTCATAGTCACTAAACTGTCACTTAAGAGTGTGTGTACTTAATTTACCTCTGAATAACACAAGTTCATCTAAGTGCTTAGTCTTTGGAATAAGATTGATGTTGGGCCAAGTCCTATGTCAGCCATTTCCTAGTTGGGATCCTCCTGAAATCACTCAGATCTGAAGCTGTTTCTTCTCTTATATAAAGGGAGAAAGCAGTATTCATCTAGCATGTATGAAAATTAAGGATGATACCATAAGTAAATCAGGCGTATTAAAGTAGGAATATTATTACTACCTTAGGATATTCCTTTTTTTCTATTCCCTTCTTCTGGTTCCATACATGTTTCTATAACTTAGTCCATCAGTGTTAGTTTTAGTCAGTGTCTCAGAGAAAAAAAAAGAGAAACACCTTCTCAGTCTTATTAAAAGTTAGTATTTCTGCATAAATTTATAGCCTAGGTTAAGGCCAAAACAGGAACGAGGTGCACTTTGTTTTCCTGTAAGTAAATGATCTCCTCTACCTCCTTGATTTTCATGCTCAGCTCACTTATTAATTACCTTGCCCAGGGCTCCTGGTTTGCTGCTTCAATTCACCCATCTTTGGATTCTGAACACAAATCTTTTGTTTAAGCCACGAAACCAAATAACTATGACATATACCAGCCACCTCTGCAGAAGAGTGCAAAGGAATGATTCCCAACAGATACAATAAAACACATGCAACACACTATTATATACCTGGGCCCTTAAACAATTAAGGGTAATCTGTGGAATAGAGTGCTTTGATTTTACATTTTTCTGTGCTTTAGATTACTCTTAGTTTTGGATTGAAGAGAGGCATCACCTAACAGAGGGTAGCGATCAAAAAACTCCTCTAGGGGTGCCTGGGAGACTCAGTTGGTTAAGCTTCTGAGTCTTGATATCAGCTCAGGTCATGATCTTTGGGGTCATGGAATGGAGCCTGTGTCAGGCTCTGTGCTTAGTAGTGTCTGCTGTCCTTCTCCTTCTCCTCCTTTCTCTCTCTCCATCTCTAAAATAAATGAATAAATCTTAAGAAAGAAAAAGCTTCTCTAGATCGTAAATTCATTAAGAGCAATGGGCAGGCCTTGACAATCACTGTATACTTCAAGAAATGATTGCTGAATAAACATACAAGCTTGATATTTCCTTATGGGGACTGCTCAGCCTTAAGGATTTCCATCCATCAGAAAATTATTAGAGAATATATGATAATGTGAAATATCTAATCAATTAATAAAAATCAGGGCCATCAATACTATCATATCTAGATCTTCTCTTCCAGGGAGTATCTTGAATATCAGATATTCCTATATATGTTTTTCTGATCCAAGCATGGGGGGACTCTCTGAAATTTCTGGGTTTAGTGAGTTTACTGGATTCATATACCATGTTCATTTAAGCTGACATATGTAGATGCTAATGGACATTTTTGTTAAATGCCCCAGGTATATTCACTTGATAAAAGTATTTTTAATATAGTAACTGTGAAGAATGTATTATCCAGAACTTCCAGATACTTTTCAAAAACAGAGAACACATTGTAGAGGGAAGGAGGATTTTACTATCACAAAACACAGACTAGAGATAATAAGCAAATGGTAATATAACAATTTTAAAGGGATTTATGGATAAATAATAATTAGTATTTATACATTTAGGATATTAAAACCTAGAGAATTCAAAGAATAAGAAAGAAAGAAAGAAAGAAAGAAAGAAAGAAAGAAAGAAAGAATGAAAGAAAGTCATAAGCCCATAAAACAAATCCATAAAACAAACTGATGGGTACAGTTTCTTTCTTTCTTTCTTATTCTTTCATACAGCATAGGAACTATGTTCAATGGTATTGTAATAGCATTGTATGGTAACAGGTTGTAGCTACACTTGTGGTAAGCATAGCATAAAGGATAGACTTGTAGAATCACTGTGTCACACACCTGAAACTAATGCAACATTGTATGTCAACTATATGTCAATAAAAAAAGAATCAGACATTTTAAAAGAAAAAAGAATATTAAAGAATATCAAAGCTAAAAGAATAGCTAAACTTTTTCCTATCAAATCACCTATCCATCCATTAATTTACACATCCTCATAGTCAATAAACTTTATTTTGTGGTGGGTAAATGCAAGAAATGTAGTTGCAGAGATTAACTATAAGCAAATAAATATAATTGATTCTTAAAAACAACAAAATACTACTGTATAGAAAGTCTTCTAAAAGCCTGGAGAAGGGAAGTGTTCACACAGTTGAACACCTGGATATTCACAAGGAAACGTTCACACGTTGTGAATATTTGAATGAGGTCAGGGTATTTTAAGACCATTAGGAATATTTGTGCATCTGGAGCTTGGGTAAGAGGTCTGAATGGCTGGGGATGAGATTGTAAAACTTGCTTGATGCCAGATAATGAAGTTGACAAGCAGTCAATGAGTCACCGCTGTTGGTTTATAAAAATGGTATAGTGACACCCTCTCAGGTGGCTCCCAGGATTCCTACTGCCTGATAGTCACACCTTTGTCTGATCTCCTCAGGGTGTGGGTGGAACTGATAACTTGCTTCTAAACAGAATATGGAGAAGGTAACAGGATGTTAATGATGTGACAGAAGAGTACAATGTCTCCCTTACCAGAAGACTCTCCCTTACAGGACGAAGAAGCAAGCTGGCAGGTAGCTAGCTGCCCAAAGGACAGGACCACCTGCCAAAGAACTGAGGGCAACCTGTAGCTTCTAGCCAACAGGAAACCGAAATTTTCCGTCCAATAATCCACAAGGAACTGAATGTAGCCAACAACCTTGTGAACTTGGAAGCAAATCCGCCTCCCAGCCCCCAGCTGAGCCCTCAGATAAGAAGCCAACACCTAGCCAACACCTTGATTGATGCCTTGCAGGGAACAAAGGTAAGCTGTGATTCCTCACCCACAGTAATTGTGAGATACTGAAGTACATTGGTTTAAGCTTTTAGTTTTGTGGTAATTTGTTACATGTTAATAGATAACTGTAAAAGAATATTGGGTCTATGTGGATTTATTATAAACATACAAGGTAGCAGTAAAGAAGATGGCCTAGTGTTCTCAAATTTGAACCCATTAGTCCACCTTTCATGGCTAGTGTCTTTTCTTTAGCTCAGATTGAAATATACTCCAATGAATTATGTATAACTTAGAACAAATAAAGCCAAATAACATTTTAACTGTTAGCCCTACAACTGAGGAATATCACTAAGTAATTTAATGGGAAATAATATATTGATGAGACAATATTTCTACTAAACATCACTGACTTCAGAAAAATATTATTTAAATATATTGTTCTTTAGTAGTCATATACAATATTATCATGTAACATTGTACTTGCTATTGTATGCTATTTATGGGAATTCTTGTATAACATTCAAAGCAAAAAGCTTTTTGTTTTCACCTGAGCCTTTATTAAATTAGCCTTTCTTTCTCAGAAAATGTTTGATTTATGCTTAACACTGTTCTGAGATACTGGCAAGAAAAGCAAGAATTTTGTGACAGTATTTTGTGAACAATACATGTTTGACAGCAGGCATCATGCTTCATCTGAAAGGAAATTTATTAGATTCTTGTAGTCAGTAATCAAAGTTCAATTGCATTTTCCACAGGAAAAAGTTCCAGTAATAACAGCAATTGTTTAGAAATAAACATATCAAAAAAAAATAAATTCACTATTTAAACATATTTCTGAAATGCCATCCACACAATGAAAACACTATTAAATTCTGAAGTTTAGGCACTCTTTGGTCCAAGCTGATAAACACTTGCATCTTGAAATTATAGTGTTTTATATATTTTTTTTTCACCTTAGGAAAATGTTATTTAAAAAACAAAGCAAAGGAAACAGGGACATTTTCTAGAATCACATATATGTTTTGAAGGAAACCAATTTTAATCGTCTCCATAATTGTCATAGAAAACAGTTTTTCCACCTTCCACGCTGGAGGCTTAATTCCAAAAGGGTCAGCAGTGCGCTATTTCATCCTCCTCTTTAAAAGAATTCTGTGCACCAACCCTCAGCAACCCCAAAATATTCCTTCCTGAAATAATGTTTAATGCTGAATAAACATGTGAATGGTATTTAATGATATAATTTCAGATAATTAATCCTCAAAATTAAATACTAACTTATGGTTCTGAATATGTTATTGTAATGAAAGCATTATAACGATCACAGGTCATGAACTTTTAGAAAAGTTGGACAATTTAAAAACTCTCTTATTAAATGAATAAATGGTCTTGAAAAATTTATTTCATGAACCACAGCTGAGGTGTGCTGCTAGCCGAATGCAGTTTTCCCTCCCCCTTCATCCCCTCTCTTCCCATTCCAGATTCCATTCCTTCTAAAATGCTGCTTGCTCTTAGGAAAAGATCTGAATTGTTTTCCCTTTCTTGGAGAAAACTTTTAAGTTTTCTTGCCTTCTCCAAACTGCTCTTTTCTAGCTGTGGTAATTATTCTCCAGGGCAAACTTGGTTCTAGGGCATTGAAACACAAATTTATCTCACCCCATTTAAGAGCAAATGACAACTCCTCAAAGCAAACTATAACATCTGAGAAGCTTAAGGTTCTATCTCCTCACTTTAATTTCTTGAGTAAGATGATATAGATATATAGATCTTCAATGAAAACATATGTGTGTTATGTGCACGTGTATACATATACGTAAATGTGCATACACACATGTGTATATATATATTTTGTGTGTGTGTGTGTGTGAGGAAAGTAACTGATCATCTTCATTTTTAGTGTTTTTTTTTACAAATCTGTGGTTTCTTTATTAGTTCATACCTTTGAATATATGGTAATTTATGTATGTAATTCTTCTCTAACCCAGAATCTTTTTCCTTTTTATTTTTTTATCTTTAAGTAGGCTCCATCCTCAGTGTGGAGCCCAATGGGCTTGAACTCATGACCCTGAGATCAAGACGCGAGCCAAAACCAAGAGTTGTACACTCAACCAACAGCCACCCAGGCCCCCCTGCCAAATCTTTTTCCATGCATACAGAGAAATAGTCTTATAGTTGTATTTCTAGATATATAAATATGTTAGCTATTGATATCAGACTTATAATAAAAATTTTCACACAAAATGTAAAAGAATTTTCCTCTCACAAACCAAAAATTATTCTCTTAATATAATCTGTGGAAAATCAAAATTAAATAAAAGAAAAAAAGTCATTTTTTGTTTTCTTTTACCACCTAAATCTAAATACCATATTCTGGTTCCCCCACCACATTCCTCTTCCCACATAAGAATAAGCTACATGTAAATGTATGGTAGTTGGAAAGTTTCCACTTCTAAAACTCTAATTTTCTTGACAGAGATGTGCCAAAGTCAGAAATTTGCTTGCAATACATTTAATAAATTGAAATAGCAATTGCTTTTTCTTGAGTTCTGCCTGAAGCTCAACATGTAGATATACATAATTCACTCCTAGCAGGAGCTAAATTTTGGATCTATAAAAACAAGATGAACAAACTTCAAATTTCTAACTGTAGTAAATAGGATTATTGTTTTGGAAGAAAATATAGTAAGGAGAAATGAAAATCACACAGGTACATTGCAGAAAATACATATAAACCAGCTAAGTTTGGATGAATTGCTTTTTCTCTATAGAGTTTTTATCCTCCCTCCACCACCAAATAAGGCAATAGTTTTAAATTTTTTAATTCCCTTATTCACTGAGAAATGAAATTTTCCTTTTATTTTCTTTGCTTCTCAATTTCTTTGAAATAGCCTCAACTTTCATATACATTTATGAGCCAGGAAATCTCCTATGTGTCCTGTTTATACATGTATGACTTTATGCTTCTTTCATCATTCCAGTCTTCTCATACAGATACATGCTTATTTACACACATTAAAAACACCTGTATACATATTTATAGGTTAAAAAAAGAGTGTTACCAATATAATTTCTGTTGAATGTGTTAAATGGTCATGAGGGAGGACTAAAATCTTTGAATTCTTCAAAGATCTATGATCCACCAGCATTGTTATAATAAGAATGATAATGCACTTCCCAGAATTTTTAGACTGTTTCTAGCCTTGCCCCATATACCCTAATGACAGGACTTACTGGGATCCAGGAGTACTCAAATTACCCTAGACAATGCTACAAACTCATAAAAGGGGTTATACCAGATACTTTTTCTAATTTCTTACTTACTTTAAAGTTAAAAAACATAAAAGATAGCAAGATGTTACAAGGGAAGCATAGACTAAAATCATAATGGGAAAAATAGGAGATAGAAACAGAACATGCATTTCTAAGGTTTTGCTGTCTTTATCATATTATCACATAAGTTTCTTCTAAGTTGGAAAGCTTGCTTTTGTCAGGTAATTAAACAAACAAATCTATAAATGGTCCATCAGAGGCTGGGAAGCAAGTTTAAGCTTCTAGCTATGGGAGCATTTGTTTTGTTTTGTTACCAGTATGGTACCACTAGCAACATGCTATTATTTAGGTCTAAATTTAATCAAATCAAGTAAAAAATCCATTTCCTCAATCACAAAGCCAAATTTCAAGTGATTAATAATAGTCCATGTGGCTACTGGCTATTCTACTGGAGAATGCAGATACAGAAATTTTTCATTATTGCATAATATTCTACTAATCGATATTGTTTTAGAGACATAATTTGTGTGTAACTGGATGCAAGCAGTGATGGTTTATAAATGCATGCAGAGAAACCAAGCTATCACACCATGGATTGTAGGTAGTACAGAAGAAAGATATTTCTAATATTTATTTTTTCTTTTCCCACAATTTTTAGCTGGGCATATAATTGTCCATAAAGGCCACATCCTCCAACCTCATTTATAGCTAGGTCAAACATAGATATAAATGGAAATGTTATATGTCAAATTCCTGCAGTTTTCCATTAAAGACACTGGGCTCCAATTTTTGTTCCATTTTCCTAGGTTTTTACTTCTAATCTGCTACCTGAATATAAATAATGTGTTCCAAACCCTAATTGCCCTATTCAACCATTAGAATAATATTACTCAATAGGGTTGCTGAAACACTAAGTGGAGAAAAGCCCGTCTTCCTGGGGACCCCATGGAGGAAAGCCATCAATACCAGTCCAGAATTGCCCATATCCTGACTTCTATATGAAAAAGAAATACATTTCATTTGATTTAAGCCTTTGCATGTGTTTCTAGCAGTAAAACATAAATCTAAAATAACTCTGATTGTACTGCTTATGACTGACCATTTTCATTTTTGGATTGTTTGTTTTCATATTGTTGGCAAGATGGGGAATATATTTTGAAATGGTCTTATGACAAAGTTAGTAGAAATAGACAAAACTACTGGATTTCTATCTTACATATATTAGTCTTCCTGGATACTCTTTTTGTAATTTCTGGAAGAGATCATGGAGAATCAGTATTGTTTGAATCTAAAACTCATCATCAAACAAGATTTCTTAAATATGAGATTCACCAGTAGATAAACTGAGATAGATGCTTTTATTTGATGTGCATTAATTTTTATTCTATTTCTTTACCAGATAAATAAACACATATATATGTATCTATATACATAGATATACATATAATATATAATCTATATATAATCTATAATATATTTCTCCTCTGTGGGTTATGGTAATTTTTATCTTTCAAAGAAATGGTCCACTTTATCTAATATATCAAATTTGGGGGCATACAGTTGTTTTTTTAAAGACTTTATTTATTTGACAGAGAGAGAGATCACAAGTAGGCAGAGAGGCAGGCAGAGAGAGAGGGGGAAGCAGGCATCCTGCTGAGCAGAGAGCCCGATGCAGGGCTCAATCCCAGGACCTTGAGTTTATGACGTGAGCCGAAGGCAGAGGCTTAACCCACTGAGCCACCCAGGTGCCCCTGGGGGCATACAGTTTTATAGCATTCCTTCAATATCCATTAAATAAGTGTCTTTTGGATTAGTAATGAAGACCCCTACTTTATATAGATATTGGTAGTTTCTGATTGATTTTTTTCTAGGTTAGTATGGCTAGAGGTTTATCAATCTTACTGACCTTACAAATAATGTTTCTCTTTCTTTT
This sequence comes from Mellivora capensis, assembly GCA_004024625.1. Lineage (NCBI taxonomy): Eukaryota > Metazoa > Chordata > Mammalia > Carnivora > Mustelidae > Mellivora > Mellivora capensis. The sequence goes on from PISX010008893.1 coordinate 31,818, forward strand.
TTTTTGAATTTTACTTATTTATTTGACAGAAAGTGAGCACAAGCAGGGAGAACAGCAGGCAGAGGGAGAAGGAGATGTTGGCCTCCAGCTGAGCAGAGAGCCCAGTGTGGGACTCAATCCCAGGACCCTGGGATCGTGACCTGAGCTGCCGTCAGGCCACTCAGGCGTCCCACCAGTTTTTCATTTTATTGATTTTTTTTCTATTGCTTTCCTGTTTTCAAATTAATTATTTTCTACTCTAAATTTTATTATTTCTCTTCTACTTGCTTTAGATATTAATTGCTCTTCTTTCTCACGTTTCCTAAGGCTGAAGCTTAGAGTATTGATTTTAGATCTTTCTTTCCTAAAACATGCATTCAATGTTATAAATTTCCCTCCAAGCATACCACAAATTTAGTAAGTTTCACTTTCATTTTAAAATAGCTAAAAATATTTTAAAATTTCTCTGAATACTTCTTCATACTGGACCTGTTTGTTCTTCAGAATCATATTGTTTAATCTCTAAATATTTGGAGAATTTTAAGTTATTTTACATAATTAATTTCTAGTTCAATTCCACTGTTGTCCAAGAACAGATTTTGCATGTTTTCTGTTCCTTTAAATTTGTTAAGATTTGTCTTTCTAACCCAAATCTTAACCATTCCTTTTTTTTAAGACTTTTTTTTATTGGGGGCACCTTGGGTGGCTCAGTGGGTTAAGTCTCCCCCTTCAACTCAGGTCATGATCTCAGGGTCCTAGGATCAAGCCCCACATTGGGCTTATCTGCTCAGCGGAGTGCCCACTTCCCTCTCTCTCTCTCTGCCTGCCTCTCTGCCTACTTGTGATCTCTCTCTCTCTCTGTCAAATAAATAAATAAATAAAATCTTTAAAAAGAAAAAAAAAATGACTTTCTTTATTTATTTGACAGAGAGCGAGATCACAAGTAGGCAGAGAGGCAGGCAGAGAGAGGAGGAAGCAGGCTCCCCGCTGAGCAGAGAGCCTAAAGCGGGGCTGGATACCAGGACCCTGAGACCATGACCTGAGCCTAAGGCAGAGGCTCAACCCACTGAGCCACCAAGGCTCCCCTTAACCATTCCTTTCTAAAATATTTTTTCTTCTCATTTCTTTTTCCTTCTGCTGACATTCCAGTTATACATGTTATACTGGTAGTTTGCCTGACAACTGGAAATATTTGATGGGTCCAAGGAATATTATTAAGTTTCATCCTTTTCTTGTAGTAAATGTAGGAGTGATAGCTTTCACAATGTTTACATGCTGAAGTTGAAATTGGAAGTCTTCTGAATGTTTTAGGAATCAATTATATAGGAAGCTCCTATATGGTGGAAGCTCCTATATGGTGGAAGCTCCACCCTTCATACTTCCTTTTATTGCACAAAGTCTAAGTAGAAGGCCACAATGACATATTGACAAAACTGTCATTTTTTCATTTGAAAATCCTTCAGTCCGGTAACAGGATGTATTTAGGTCAAAGAGATGTACTGTGACTTAAACTTAAATTTATTGTCATGAAGAATAGCATTTATGAGTATTGGATTCTGGCCAGCCTCAAAAGTTACTTATGCTTTCAAGAAATACACGGTTTGATGTAAAAACAAAACCAAACAAGGAGTGCCTGAGTGACTTAGTCAGTTAAGCCTATGACTCCGGCTCAAGTCATGATCTCAGGTTCCTGGAATTAAGTCTTGTGCTGGGCTCTCTGCTCAGTCAGGGAGCCCGCTTGTCCTCTCCTCTTTCCCTCTACCCTTCCCCCTGCTCATGCTCCCTTTTTCAAATGAATAAATAAAATCTTAAAAACAAAACAACAATAACAACAACAACAAAAAAACCCACCGAAATCAAACAAAACACAAATTGGCTAGAATATTCATTCACTGGAAACTTCATCTTTGAAGTGTCAAAGACGCGTGGCTTTGGAAAAATTAAACATCCTCTTTCTTTGTGGAAATTTTTAATAACAAAAGAAAGTAAATAAAATAATAAAGGTGTATGGCACATGGAAATCACTCAATATTAGCAATGATGATGATAGTAATGGTAATGGTAGAGTTTTTGGTGTTTCTATAATATCTGTCTCATCTCACAGAAATCTTAGGTGTCTCAGTGTGTCTTGTACACTCCATAATATATTCTTAAGTGTTCTACAAGAATCAGAAGTAATCTTCAAAGGACAGGGGCAATTCTCTTTGTCTCTTTGGTCTCCTTTGGGAATGGTGAACTAGTACACAACTGATTGTTAATGTAGAAAAAAAGCACAAAAATTTTCAACTAATTTGGTTATGTTGACAGAGGCTCTCTTGAAGGTTTTGGAGAGCATTTGATTATATTGTATTACAATATAGGTATGTGTTAAATCATTTTCTAATGAACAATGACAAGTGAATTACTAGTCTCATTTGAAAAGGAATTATCTGAAGCATGGCTCATATCTTTAAGAGTTATTTGTTGTCAGATAACTGCCGTTTTCGTTGGGAATAAATGTAGATGAGATAAAGAGATCATTTCAGGAATCACCCGTGTCTAAGCCTAAACGTCACTTCCTTAAACAAGTCCTCATGAATCCCTAAACTAAATGAGGTCCCTGAGTTATAAACTCCACAGCTCCTTTCATTTTTTTTTCCTTTCTACCATCTACAAGTGTTTGCCATTCTGTCACAAGATTAGGCTTTTAATTCTCTCATAGACTAGATATACAACTTCTAAAAAATAGAAAAATAGTTACCATGGTGAGACCAAAACATGAGCTGTTTTGGTAAGACTTCAGTGGGTTTATGACTTTCTTTGAAACAATAGAAGTGGCAAAAATTATGCTGTGTGACTTCTAGGCCACTTTAGGAAAAGTGATGCAGTTTCCAGCTTAGTTTACTTATGCACTCACAGTACTCACTACCCTAAGGCTGTACCTCACAGAAAAGCCACATAGGGATGAGTCACTCAGCATACTTGGTTTTTAGCCTCCAAACCTAGATGCCAGACATATAGATGGATGAACCTTCAGATGCTTTCAGCCCCCAGCCTGGGAAACTTTGCAGCTGAGTCCAGGTCATCTGTAACAGTGTCAAGCTGTCCCCAACTCTACCCTTTCTAAATTCATGAACCTCAGGATTATTGAACATAATACGATTGTTGTTTTAAGTTATTACATTTGGAGACAATTTGTTATACAGCAACAGTAACTGCAACACAGAGGATAATGTAGAGATGCAAGAACATTTTAATTTGGATAAAGTTGAGTTTATTCCAAGAATGCAAGGTTGGTTTAAAATTTATTACCATTCACCAGACTAGCAGAATGAAGGAGAAAAACCCCATATGATCATTTCTATAGATGCAAAAAAAATTTGATAAATCCTATCATTTTAAACAGGACATTCGATAAGTATTATCATCTCACAAGAACCTATGAGCCATCCCTTAGATATGTTCTTCTCTAATTGTCTTTTACTCCTGTTTCTCTTCATTCAAGATTCAAATCCCCCAAGAGAAAACCTGATTGACCTTTTGGTTATGTTCACATTCTTCCAATGAGGTAAGAGAGTTATTCTGGTCCCTGTTGCACAAAAAGTGGACAATATATTAAAACTAGGCAAAGATAAGAGATGATCACTTCAACACTTATTTAAGTAAATATTCATTTGAATAAATCAATGGACTACTGGGTTCAAAAGCACAGAATCATAAAACTAAATTAATATACTCTGAATTATAAATGGGTCACTGTGATTGGAAAGAAGGATATAAGTGAGAAAAATAACTAGATATAAAAGAGCAGAGGTAGACAGGAACCAGATCTCAATGGCCTGTTAGCCCACATTGGTAATATAGATTTAATTCTAAAGCACTAGGAAATCACTGAAGCATTTAAAGCAGAAGGGACATGAACTAATGTGTGCTTTAGTTAAGAAAGAGCATGCTGGTCCATGTAAAGAATGAATATAAGAAGAAGGAACCTCAAACACAGAGATTAGTTGTAATAATCCAGGTGAGTAATGAAGAGGACCTGAATTAATTGGTAATGGAATGAAGAGAACGGGACAGACTGAATTGCAATTTATAAGGCACCTACCATGAGGCTTAGAATCTAGCTGATCACCTAGAGATAAGAGAGGATGAAGAATCAAGGCTGAAGTGTGACAGACTGGAGGGTGAGTCTAATTAGCAACAGAGGGGATATAAGAGAAGGACGGGTGGATGGGAAAAGGTAAAGATAATGAATTCATTTGATCTACTTTAAGTTACTTGTTGGTCATTACAGTGAAGATGTTCAGTAGACATCTGGATATATAGGTCTGTTTTGAATTTAGGTTTAAACTAACAAGTGGTGGAACAACTATTTAAATAGTTACTTTAGTCTGGGACTTTCCATAACCCTTTTCTCCTTGAATACAACTATTTTTTCTTTAAGATTGGGTTCTCAAACATCACTTCTGAGAAGCTTTACCTGACTTCCTATACCATAAGAGAAATGAAAGGCACTCTCTATTCTTCTCTACTGGGCTTTCCTTAGTACATTCAGAGCCAGAGCTGTCCATATTTGAATCTAACACAGAACTTAGCACAATGATATTTATTCATCCAAACTCTATAAAGGCAAAGATTAAGGCCTAGCACTTTTCTTCCTAGATGATGAGATATGATAAATGTTTGGTGAAAGAAATAATGAAATAATGAAGGAATGAATCTGTGAACAAAAACAGACTCATAGCAACCCAGTATCCTTAGTACTTCTAATACCTGACACATAATAGGTACACAATAAATAATTTGGATTATGAAAGACAAATAACTATAAAATCCCTACTTTTCATGATAAGTTTATGAATATAGGTGAACTGCAGGCATTTTTTTTTAATGTGGGAAACAAAGGCAGAATAAAAATTATTAAACTTCCTTACTACCTGGAGCCCACTAACAAGTCCTTGAAACAGGCAGAGTGACATTCCTCTAGGGACTCAACTGCCTCAATGTTAATACTTGCTAAGGGCAAAAGGCAATTCTAGCCCAACGCTGCACCCCATCAATATCCTGTAAGCCTACTTTAAGGTCTAAAAATTCATTTGGAAATTTTCTTTATCTCTAACCGCCCCCCACCCCCACAAAGATACATTTTGCTAATCATCCCCTAAGCATATGGCCCACTGATATACATCTGAAGGGTTTTATGACTAAGGTTTTATTAGATGGTAATAAATGACGTTTTCCCAACAATAGCTAGCCCCCTCAAGGTCCTGGAAACCTTGATTCCAATATTCCTCAGAGACTTAAGCTATCCTTAACCACCTCCTAACTTGAAAGTATATAATGGGCGGCTCCTCCTGACCCCATTGCATCTCCTCTGCCCACAGGCCCTGTCCCCGTGCTTTAATAAAATCCCCTTTTTGCACCAAAGACATCTCAAGAATTCTTTCTTGGCTTCAGATTCAAATGTCTTTCCTACATCATTTTTTATTCTAATTCCCAACATTGTCTCTCCTTCCCTAGAAACACTATATATATTTATATTTTAGGTGGAGGAATACACTGAGCTTTATGCATCATATTTTAATAATATACATTATACCAGGAATATGCTTTATACCCTTCCTGACCTTATGTGTCATTTGCCCATCATTTCAGGGTACTAGGATTTTACAGCATTCTTTTGCACTCCATTGTAACACTGGCCACTAACAGATACTCGACTCTTTTCTCCATTATTTTACACTTTAGCTATCAATAATATTGAGAAATAATGACAAGTAAAAAGCTAAATGGTATTCTAATTCACTCTGGAAGTGGCTCTTTAAACACTCATCGTCTGGCTAATGCACCATAAGGGGAAATGTACAGCAGGTGCTGCATTTCCTAGACATTGGCTAGCCATTGAATCTTGCTACGTTTACAGGCATAATCCTGATTTTATCTTCCTGTATTCTCCTTGTGGTGGGAGACTGCTCATATATGGGATTATATGAGAGGATGGGTGTATTTGCAGGTATAATATTGCTGGAGAAAAATAGACTGAACATAATGAACTTTCCAAGTAAAATGAGGCTAAGTTCTATTAGTATGATTTTTGAAATGGGAATTCATAGTGATCCTCCTCAAATGTGTTATATTATAGTCTTTAAAAGCAAAGGATACTGCTTTCACTTTTTCTTTTTGTTTTGTTTTCATGCCTCAAGTTCTAATTTTGAAGGTGATGTTTGTACCACATGTTTATGAAATTTGTTTCTTAAATTCCTCTCATGTTCTTTGTGTCAATCATTGAAAATTCAACATTAATGATGTTTTGTTTTTTTTTCCCCAATAGCCTTTATATCTTTTCTGCTGCTTTTAATCTCTGGGTGGCTAGTAAAATACATATCAAACCTTCTTTTGAGCTGAATTTCATACAAGTATCAATAAAGCTCAAAATGAAGCCATATGAGTTGAATTCAAGGCTTTAGTTGAAAATCTTTGAAATAAAGTTTCTAAACTTTTTTTCTCTTCATATATTTCCAGAATCGTGTAATGTGTTCTGTGGGACTGAATTTGCAGAAATTAAATCTCCATGTGGTGTTTCTCTATTGAAAAAAAAAAAAAGATTTACATGGAATAATTATTTCCAAATTGTTCTGACTGAAATTATTTTTTTCTTAAATAGTACGTAAAATAATTTAGTGAAATTAGTACCTGCTCTGTAATCAAAAATATGAATTTAAAGCACATAACAGATAACTATATTAACTTACGGAAGTTAATTAACCTATGAACCTCAATTCCTTACCTTTAAAATGGCACAACTATGTCACACTGTAAAATTAAGGGAAATGTCATTAAAAAATACTACCATGGTGCTAGTTATATGCCAGCGTAGATTCTAAAGTCTTTATATATATTAATTTATATAAATCGTGTATTTTATACACATATAATTTTTAGATTAGGGTCTGGTATACATAATCAGGATAAAACCAAGTATCCAATAAGGAAATTTTGTGACTTTTTGAATCTATAAATCACATGAGAATTAAATAATATGATAAATGTTGTTTGGAGAATGAAACACCAAACCCCATTTTTTTTTCAGTGTTAGGTAGGTATAAACACATAGTTCTTATTATTCACGAGTGATCCTTAGGTACCATGAAAATTGACAATTATTGATTCTTTGATATAAAGCTCATCTAGAGAGCTTAAAAACCCCAGAGTGGCTCAGGATGCTTAAGATTGGAGAAAAAGATGAATGCAGGATGAGGTCTGCAAGTAATTTTAATGCAAATTTCCTGAAGACCTCTAACACTCACCCTTTGCATAGCTGTGGCTAGAACATGGCTGCAAGCATGCAAACAAGCAAAAGGGCTCCTCCTGGTTAGCAGGTTTATGGATAACACCTGCAAAAAGAAAGGCTCCTATCCTATCAGTGTTCCAGGATGGGACCATTGAATATAATGATTCAGTTGTGAAAAGTTAGAAGTGAAAAGTTAGAAGTTTTCTTTGTTTGATTTTGGTTTTGATTACTTGTTTTTTCAAAATGGACCCAGAGAATATGTGTGAAACTTAGAATATATCACATCCTATTATTTTAAAAACAGGATTTGGTTATCAAAATGTCATACTTACAAGGATTAGAAATCACCTGTCTCTCTTCTATTCCTGAGGATTTTCAAAAACATACAAAGCAATAAAAAGTATTCTGATATCATTTTTATACAGCCTGTGCCTTATTATTCATTATTAGGGATTTATGTCTGCCCTTGGCGCCTGAGAATTCCTTTGATTACTTGCTGAGCAATTATCTTCTTTAGCAATAAAAAAGGAAATGATAAGGTTGAGAAGTGTACTTCAAATTAACTATTTTTCTTTTTCATTAATTTTTAACACTTTCAGCAATTTCTGTTGCTAAACAGCCTGAGCTTCCACTTAATGCTACCTAACAGATGTTAACAGAGATAGTAATAGTTAGACTCATGGAAATACAACGTTCCCATGTGCCCAGAATCTTATTCCTGAATAAGTTTCTAAAAACATAGAAATTGAGGGGCATTTCTCTCAGTCTGTTTTCAAATAGAACAGAAGCATAAAATCCTGAGGACAGAGAATGTAGATGAGAGGTCAGTTTGATGTGCTACAGTTGTAGAACCCAAAGGCAAGTTAGTGCCAGGGGAAGGATGAGTGATGAATCACTCCTCCCACTTGATTGTACTCATTTCACATGCATAGTTGATTAAGTTTTAGAATATAAATGAGGTTCAGTGGGGTGCAGTCCAGAGCTGATGACCAAGACAGAATTCTTGAGACGTCTTTGGTGCAAAATGGTGGTTTGTTAAACCATGGGACCCAGACCCATCGGCAGAAAGAACTGCCATCAAAGGTTTGTAAGGGGTGGCTGATTATGTACAATGGGGTTGGAGGAGGTAAGGAAAAGGGAGGTTTCAGAAGAACTTTCATATGCTATAGAGGACCTACAAGCTACCAGAGTCCTTGCCATTGTTAAATTAAGGTGGTTTTCCCCTTTAGCAAGGCATTAACATTAAGATAGTTGGGAGATTCCAGAAGAATGTCACATCTGTCCCACCCAGGAGTGGGGGGGTGGGAGGGAGGTTGCAGGGTGTCAGCATGTGCTTAGTCCTCAGCCAGCCTTCTCTTCCCTCATTACCATCCCTGGATAAACTCTGGATAATCTGGATAAATGTTATTTGTCTGGTACATACATTTTAATTTTTTGAACCTCAATTTCCTCATCTGCAAAATAGTGTAGATAACAACATATATTCTCTTAAAACTTTTGTGTGATAGGCAACTGAGATAATGCATGAGAAACACCACCGAAAAAACAGAAGGTAGGAATTATGGATGCAGATGTATCATGTCTATGTTTTAATGAGAATGGTGAAGTATAGAATACAGTTGAATCCAAATACAATTAAGTCTGTAAAAAGGTATTATTCCCTACGTATTGTTTTTACCAGAATTATAAACAAAATCTGATTATTAAGCCCCTACTATTTTATTGGTATATAAGCTAATATATGTTTTCATATCTCAAATTTTTACAAAATATGAAACTATCATCACTGTTTTTGCATTATTTTCTTTTTTTAAAAAAGTACTAAGTGGTAAACCCAGGACTGCCATTGTTTATAGACACCACATATTTATTTCAAAAAGGAACCTAAATATGGATGAATAAACAACTCTGAAATGAACTGCCAATGAAACATCTAAAATCCTCACATAGTCAGGGATTTCACACATACTCTTTTGTAATTAACAGTCTAGTGTGTGTGTGAAAGAGACAGAGACGAAGAGATGGAGACGGAGAGAGACATGGAGAGACAGAGAAGGAAGAAAGGAAGAAAGCAGGTTTGGCTTCCCTTTTTAGTTGCAATGGATCCTTTTCCATCTGTGATGCCCCATGTTATTTTTTTATCAGCTGAATCAATTAGTTCATACAGCAGAACTTATTACCTAGCTTAGTTTTATTTCCATACACACCTTTCTTGAAAGGAATATTGTTTTACATGAATAAACCCCTTTCTTGAGCAAAAACCAAAATGTATACTTTTGTTTTCTGCACTGAGGGGAAAAGCCCATACACAGAACAGCTATTTATTTGTGTTTGGTGTTTTGTTTGCCACAAAGCAACAATCATAAATAACAGCCAGAAGAGGACAGAGACTCAGCCTTTAATAATATTGTTTTGGGAATACATCACCTAGCATTGAAAACGTAATATAAAATTCATATCCATAGCTGTTTACAGAGGGAAAAAAAGAACAGCTGCACTTTGCAAAGCTAGCACAGTTCTCCAAAACATTGAGAAAGATGCCGCATGCTCTGTCTTTTTTTCACACTTATTTTTGGTATCCGGAGCTATGTTTCAGGGTTATATTGATTTTCATTCTGGCTGTGGTTGATTAATGTTTCAGGAAGGAGTCTGGTGCATTAGTACAGAGCTGAATAGAAATATCAGTGCATTTTCTCAAGCCAAAGTGGGGTAGGGGTTCAACAAAACGAACCCACCTACTGGTTTTATCTGGTAATGTGTTCACACAATAAAATGAATCTTTAAAATTGACAACCACATGGACTGGTTAACAGGAAGCTTGACACTCTTTTCAACACTTTTCTATTGTTATTAACGACCTGTCAGCAACTTCTGGCAACCAATAAAATGTTAGTGTTTTGTGAGAACCTTAGTGATCTTTTTTTTTTTTAAAGATTTAATCTCTAGGTTAAATGTGTTCACCTTATAAATTTGCTTCCCAGAAGGTACATTCTTCAGTAATTGCTTTTCCTTGATAAGGATTTCTTGCTCATTACAGGAAAACTGCAAATGTAATAGTTAGGGGACGATTCCATTGTAGTAACATTTTTCATCCTGACCCTATTCCCAACGTTGAGAAACTGCTCGTCAGTTTAATGTTTTCTATTTGCTTCTTTGCCAGCTGCGTTTTTCTATTTTAATAGCTCATTTTCCATGATCCACAATTCCCTTCCTCATATCAGCTTGGCTTTTTCATTATATGACTATTACATGATGCTCACAGATTTCTCTGAACCTATTAAAATGTCCAACATATTGTCAACCAGATAAACAATCACACCTAATTAATGTGACTTGCAGACTCCCATTCATGTCTAAGAAGGGAATACATTTGTAGAAACAACAGATAACCATTTTGACCCATTAGTTATTACTGGGTTTGAAATATTACATTTTATTTAAAGATATTAATGATTATAGTGAATAAAAATACATTTAATAAAAGTCAGTAATTCAGTTCAGCTGTAATCAAAGGTTGTCTTAATTAGAACTCTGAAAGAAATAAACACTTTTGTTATCTTTTTTTAATTTTCTTTTTTTTTTGTTTTGTATTTATTTATTTTTATTTATTTCATTTCTTTTCAGCGTAACAGAATTCGTAGTTTTACACCACACCCAGTGCTCCATGCAATGCGTGCCCTCCATAATACCCACCACCTGGCTCCCTCAACCTCCCACTCCCCGCCCCTTCACTTTTGTTATCTTTGTCTCACATTTACTAAAATTATACAGTTTACAGGGAAAATGATTAAAAATTCAACTTAGAGATGACTTTAATACTTCAAAGACTAATAAACTTCAGAAAGTTGGTAGTTATATAATGAGAAACTGATTTGGAATGAATTCTCCATAGAATAAAAATAAAATATCCCAGGCGCCTGGATGGCTCAGTGGGTTAAGCTTCTGCCTTCAGCTCAGGTCATGATCTCAAGGTCCTGGGATAAAGTCCTGCATCGGGCTCTCTGCTCAGCAGAGAGCCTGCTTCCCCCTCTCTCTGCCTGCTTCTCTGCCTACTTGTGATCTTTCAATCTCTCTCTCTCTCTCTCTGTCAAATAAATAAATAAAATCTTTTAAAAAAATAAATAAATAAAAATAAAAAAATAAATAAAATGTCCCTAGCATCAAGGTCAAATGTATTTGCTTACCATACCCTTCAGTTCTACAGAACAATGCCACATGCTTCTTCTTCACTTCAAATGTAAGCCAAGTTTTTTGTTTTACTGAAATTAGTGAAAAGATTTAATTTCTTAATGCTGACACCAAAAAACACAAGGTAAGTTTTTAATCAACCCTTAAAATCATATTGAATGAATGAATTGAAACCTCGTATTGAATGAGGTTCGTTAACTGTCTCAGAAACATCTCTTCTGGAGCCTGAAGTTTTGATCTTGACCAACAGCTTTCTTGACATGTTCCAAAATTCTTCATGTGAGTATCTTTTGGATTTACTGGAATCTCAATTGTCCTTTTTTTTTAATAGCATTTTTTTCTTGTGGTTTATTGTCAACTATCTTCTAATAGAGTTACAAGAAAGAAAATCTGTATGTTCTTGCATGTCTGAAAATATATTTATTTGACTTCACACTTGATTATTCTTTACCTGGGAATAACTAAATAAGTAACATTATCAAAAAATCATTTAATCTAAGAGATTCGAGTGGCATTCTTGTGTTCCATTGTTTTTTTTAAGGGGTTCTGAATTTTCTGTTACTATTTTATTGAGATAATTATGGATCCATATGAGGTTGTAAGAAATAATGCAGAAAAACCATTTACTTAGTTTCCACAACTGTAACGTTTTGTAAAACTATGCTATAATATCACAACCAGAATATGGGCATTGATATAATCCACCAATCATATTCAGATTTCTGTTTTGCTCATACTCCTGTGTGCCTGTGTGTGTGTGTGTGTTTGCATTTATTTCTATACAATTTTGTCACCTATGTAGGTTCCTGCTTCCACCCCCACAGTCAAGACAATGAATAGTCCCAAAGCTACAAGTATCCTTTCTACTGTGATTTTATAACTACAACCAGCTTTCTCTTACCTCCTATTCCTCCTGTCCCCAATTTCTGGACACCACTAATCTGTCTTCCATCTATAAAACTTTATCATTTCATAATGTTATATAAATAGAATCATATAGTATGTAATCTTATGGGATTGACTTTTTTGTTAATTCACCAAAATTCACACAATTTGGATGTATCAATAGGTTTTTCCTTTATATTACTATGTTTAACCATTCACTTGCCAAGGATATCTGGACTAACTCCTTTTTCTTACTATTGCAAATAAAGCTGCTTTTAGCATTTGCATACAAATATTTTGTGTAAGCGCAAATTTTTATTTCTCTGGGATAAAAGTCCCTGGATATAAGTGCTCAGTCACTTGTAGCATGTTTATTTTTTTTTAGACTGTATTAAACTGTGTTCAATATTGGTTGTACCATTTTGCATTGCCACCAGTGACGTATGAGCAATCCAGTAGTCACATCATCATTCGGTGGTATCATTATTTTCTTACTTTACTTATCTTGATAGATGATATCGCATCATGGCTTTAATTTCCATTTCCATAATGAACTTATGACTTAGAACACTTTTCAACATGCTATTTGTCTTCTATATATTGTCTTCAATGATAAACATGTTCATTCCTTTTGTCTATCTTCATACTGGATTTTTTTTATGTTGAGTTTCAGGATTTAATATATTCTAGATACTACTGCTCTGTTGGATACATGGTTTGCAGGTATATTTCCCCAGTCTGTAGCTTTTCCTTTCATTTCCTTCACATGGACATTCACAGAGCAATTCTTGTTTTAGTTTTGATCAGATCCAAATTTTTACTTAATTTTTCCTTTTATGGATTATCCTATTATTATAAAATCTAAGAAATCTAAGTCCAAGATCACAAAAATATTCTATTATTTTTAGGTCTATATTTTTATGTTTTATAATTGATTCTGCATTTCATTTTGATATGCTTTTTGTATAAGATATAGTTTTAAGTCAAGGTTTATTCTTTTGTTCAAATAATATTGAGTTGGATCAAATTACTCCAAGACCATTTGTTGAAAAGTCTCTTTCCTTCATTAAATTGTTTTCCAGGGACACCTGGGTGGCGCAGTGGGTTAAAGCCTCTGCTTTCGGCTCAGGTCATGATCCCAGAGTCCTGGGATCGAGCCCCGCATCAGGCTCTCTGCTCAGCAGGGAGCCTGCTTCCTCCTCTCTCTCTGCCTGCTTCTCTGTGATCTCTGTCTGTTAAATAAATAAATAAAATCTTAAAAAAAAAAAAATAAATAAATTGTTTTCCAGTTCTATAAAAAATGAATTGAGTATATTATGTGGATATACTTCTGCTCCACTGATCTAAGTGACCATCCCTGTATCAATAATATACTGTCTTAATTACTATTGCTATATATTAAACTTTATTATTATGTAGAGTAATCCTTCTAACTTTCTTCTTCATCACAAGATGGTTTGGCTATTCTGGGGCCTATGAGTTATATAAATTTAGGAATTAAATTGTCCATATCTACAAAAAATCTTGCTGAGATTTTGAGATTTGGATTTACTCTCACATTTACTCTCTGTTTGGAAGAACGGACATCTCTACTGTGCTGAGTCTTTCAATTCATGAACACTACTCATCTCTACATTCTTTAGGTTTTCTTTGATTGCTCTCATCAGCATTTTGTAATTTTCTACACATGTATCTTGTAATGTTTTGTTTTCTTAAGTGTATATCTAAGTATTTAATTTACTTTGGAATGGTTATAAATGGCATAGTGTTTTTAATTTGTTTCCACAAATTCATTGTGGATATATAGAAATGCCATTGATATCTGTGTGTTTATCCTGTCTTCTGCAGCCTTATTAAACTGATTTCTTGGTGCTATGAATTAATTATTTGTAGATTCTTTTGCATTTTCCATGTAGACTATCTTGTTATACACAAATAGAGATAGATTTATTTCTTGATTTAAATCTGTTTTCTATTCTATCACTAGAAATTCCAGTAGTATATTGAGTAAGAGTGGTGAGAGAGGACATTCTTACCTTGTTCTCAACCTTTGGGAAAACATTTAGTCTTTCATCATTAAGTATGATAAAGGTAAAATTTGTACATGCTTTTTTTCTTTCCAGTTGAGTTAATTCCCCTGTAAAATTGCTGCTATAAAGTATCTATAAACTTGCTTGCTTAAAACAGCACATTATCTTAAAGTTCTAAAATTCAGGGGTCCTAAACAATCTGATTTGTTGACAGGACTGTGTTCATTCTAGAGACCAAAAAAAAACAAACAAAAAAAAAAAACACCACGTTGCCTTGCATTTCCAGCTTCTAGGGTCCTCTTGCTTTTCTTAGCTCATGACCTCTTTCTCTATATTCAGGATCAGCAGAACAGCATATTTGAATCTCTTCTTCAACTTCTCTCTCAATCTTTCTCTGTGTCTCTGCTTTTCCTATCTTTCTTCCATGATCACACTTCATTCTCCAACTCTAATATTCCTGCCTCCTTTTCACAAAGATTCACATGGTTCCATTGGGTCTACTCAATAATCCAGGATAATCTCCCCAGCAAAATCCTTAATTTAATCATATCCTCAGAGTTCCCTTTTCCATATAAGTTAATATACTCATAAGTTTGGGAATTAAGACATAGATATATTTGGGAAGGAGGCATTATTTTGTCTACTCTACATGATATGATTTCTCCCCCTTAGCTTATTAATGTATTATATTGATTGATTTTCAAGTGTTGAACCAGCCTTGCATACCTGGAATAAAGATTAGTCATCTTTTGTCTAATTATTTTTATATATGATTGAATTGTATTTGCTAATATTTTTTAAGGGTTTTTAAATCTAAGTTCATGAGACATACTGGACTATGATTGTGTATATGTGGGTGTACATGTGTGTGTTTTGTCTTGGTTGGTTTTGATATTGTGTTAAAATTGTATTAATTCTTTTAAAGTTTGGTAGAATGTTCCTGTGATACCAAACTCAAATTAGCAATTCAATTTTTTAATTGGGTACAGGTGAGTCAGATGTCTAATGTACCTTGTTTGAGGCTAGGTAGATTGTGATTTTTGAGGAATTGATCTGTTATCCTGGGGAAAGAGAGGTTTTTATTTATTTATTTTTAAAGATTTTAGTTATTTATTTGAGGGAGAGAGTGAGTGAGAGCGATCACAAGAGCAAGGTGAGAGGCAGAGGAAGAAGCAAACTCCCTGCTGAACAGGAAGACCCTTGTGGGACTCGATCCCAGGACTCCAGGATCATGACCTGAGCCGAAGGCAGTCACTTAACCAACTGAGCCACCCAGGCGCACCAGAAAGTTTTTAATTATGAATTCAATTTAGTTCATAGTTTTAGGGTAATCCATATTACCCATAATCCTATTAGTATTAGGGGAGTTGTGGTAGTTTGTGGCTTTTTTTTTAAGAATTGGTCAATTCATCTGTTTTCAAATCTATGTATTTAAAGTTGTTTTCATTAATTTTTTATCATCCTTTTGATGACTGTAGGTTCTCTAGAGATATCCCTCACTACATTCTTAATGTTGGTAATCTTCCCCCATTCTTTCTTTGTTTTGCAAGAGTTCTGTCAATTTCGCTGATCTCTTTAAAGAATTTGCCTTTGTTCCATTGATTTTATCATTTTAATGTTTTTTATGTCATTGAATTGTTCCTCATTATTTATTTATTTATTTATTTATTTCCTTCCTACTGTTTATAATCTCTCTCAAACCCTTCAGAAACTGGAGAGGATAATCCCAAATTCATTTTATAAGGTCAGCATCACCTTGATACCAAAAAGGACACTATAAGAAAAATTACAAGTCAAAAATCCTCAACAAAATACTAGCAAACTGAATTCAACAGCACATAAAAAGGATCATGCATCATGATCAAATGTAATTTATCCCTGGCATGCAAATATGGTCCAACATACACAAATCAACAAATATGATGTACCATATTAACAGAATGAAGAAAAATGTCAGACGATCATCTCGATAGATACAGGAAAAGTTTTTGACAAATTCAACATTGTTTCATGATAAAACTCCCAGCAAACCGGGCGGAATATATCTCAACATAATAAAGATCTTACATGACAAGTGCACAGCTAACATCATACTCAGTGATGAAAAGCTAACAGGTTTTCCTTTAAGATCAGTAACAAGACAAAGATGTCCACTCTCACTGCTTCTGTTCACTGTAGTACTAAAAGTCCTAGCCAGACAAATCATGTAAGAAAAAATAATTCAAAAGCATCCAAATTGGAAAGGGAGTAAAACTGTGTCTCTTGAGGCTTAGTCTATTTCTGTGGGTCGTAGTTGCTATGACAATTTGATTTTCTGGCTTTTTCAGTGTTATTTTAAACTGCTTCATTTATCTGATGCCATTGGGGCATCCACCAGTCATTACTGGTGATGCCTAAGAGGACAGAAGGGTTTACCCCAGACCTAGCTTCCAGATATCTTCAGTAGGGAAGAACAGGGGATCCTCCTTCCATTTCCCTTCACACTTCCTGCCATCACTCAACATCTGCCCATAGTCTCTGGGCAGGAGAGAAGAATTTCTGGTCCAAGGGGACAAAGAAGCTTCATGGTCAGAGGTAGATCTACTAATGTAGTATTTCTCTCCTGTTGGCTCTGCCAGCCTTCCTTGATATCTCTTAGTGGAGAAGGGCAGTCTCAAGCCTGATAGAGGAGAGAACCTCCCTTAGCTGTTTATTTCTGGTAGAACTCCCCACTTATCCCTCTTACAGTTGGTATCATGAGAGCACTCATTCCATCAAGCAGAGAAATGAGTTTATCTGAGCAATCTTCTGTTGCTAGGTAGAGGGTAGGGAATTATCAGGTCTGGGTGGTATTCTGTTGAGTAGGAGCACACAAGATTTCCTGCCTGTATGCTGTCCTACCAGTTTGAAGGTCCCAAACCAGCCTTTCAGAGTTCTCCCTTGGTTGTCTTTTGTGCCTTTTATAGGGATTATGCAGTTGTGCTTAGCAAGGAAGTTTAGGGAAAAACAGGCCAAACCATCTTGCCCAGGCTGAAATTCTTTAAGTCTCTTTTACTTTTGTCTTCCCTTGTTACTTTGAAATTTTACTAGTGCATATCAAGGTGTCAATTTTAAAATTTATCTTCATCTATTCTGGGTAAACACTTAAATTTAAGGCTTATGTTTTTGTCTTTTTTGTTTAGTTTTTGAGCAGTGGGAATTTTCCATCATTTGTTAACTTTGTCCAATACATTTTACCTATTCTATCAGCCTAAAACTCTTATTACTTGAATATTGGCCTATCTGTATTGATTATTTATATTTCTTAATTTTTTTCCTGTGAGGCTTACTGTATCTTTATCATTTTGCTGTATATTCTAGGAATGTTACCATTCTATTCAGATACCTGTATACATTTTTTTTTTCAATTTGCAACTGAATTTTTAATCTCTAAGAATACTCTTTCCCCTTATTTTTTGTAACATCATTATATCGTTTCTATAAATCAATGGCTTTAAAAATTTCTGTAAACCAATTACAGGTTTTAAGTTCTTTTCTGTTCCCCAATTTATCTCTTATTTCTCCATGATTTCATTTTTTGTACATTTTCTCTTGTATTTTATTTTTATTCTGTTGCTGTTTTGAGTCTCCTTTGTTAAATGGATAATACATGGCTATTTACCATGGAGCTTACTGATTGTTAACTTGATATATGAGAGGGGCATTTTCTTCCATTTACAATAAGTTAGGTTTGCTGTGGTTTCTCAAATGCTGTAATGATGAGAACAATAGCAACTCCCCACAGGTTTACTCAATTCTTCAGAGACTACCTCTATCATTTTTAGTCCTGGGGCTGAAGGCTAGGCTGAATGGTATTTTTCACTAATATAGTGTCCAAAAAGATATACCTATTTTCTTTATTAAACTTCAATCAATTCCCATTTTTAGCACTCCTTCACACCTTGGCCCTACAATAAACTGCCGAAGAGAAGCCCAGGGCCTTTTCTGGGTTTGCCCAGACAATCTGCATTCATGACATCCTGACATCTTCCTTCTTCTCTGCTTCATCCATTAACATTCTCAGAGTCTAGCTTCAGAAACATTTTTAAAAACTCTCATCTTACTTATGAAGACTCCATAGTTTCTCTTTGCTGTTGTTGCTCTGCTCTTTTTCTATTATTTCTATGGAGCACTGGGTGTGTGGTTGAGAGATAATGGGATGTAAATGCTTGTGCTAAGTCTTCCATCTTAAATTGCAAGCCTATATATAAAGTTTAAGTGTTAAATTACATTTATTATAAAGATACATTTGCCAGCAGAGAAAATCTCTTGAGCATGATATTTACTAATAATTTCTAGAAAAGAGAACAAAAATGTTACTGTATTATTTTTTCCATGACAACTGAATTACAGCAATAATTTCCACACAGGGTTAAAAGGGAAAGTAGATACTGGCTCGTCCTAAGGTCCTACAGATATTATATTTTCAGAAATCTACTTTTGGGGGTGCCTGGATGGCTCATTCATTAAGCCATCATGATCCCAGGGTCCTCAGATCGAGCCCTGTGGGGCTACCTTCTAGGAGGGACACCTTTACCCTCTCCTACTCCTCCCGCTTGTGTCCCCTCCCTCACTGTGTGTCTCTCTGTCAAATAAATAAATAAATCTTAAAAAAAAAAAAAGGAAAAGAAATCTACTTTTGATCTACTTTGTATTCATATAGGATAAAATATTTCTTTAACTTATAAAAATTATTTTCCCTGATTTTATTAGGTTACCTATATATTTATTATTTAAAAAACTGAAACATGTAAAGAGTACCACATTAAATAATTTTTAATTTTTTTATTGTGTTACATTAGTCACCATATAGTACATCATTAGTTTTTTATGTAGTGTTCATTGTTTGCATAAAACATTAAAAATTTAAATATTTGTTTGAATACTATGTATATCCATATGAAGGACTTTAGATAAGAAAATGATATCCTCTTTTATATTTATATATATATGTGTGTGTATATATATTATATATATATATATTTTTTTAATTAGACTCAAGTGTTTCTACTATTTGATTTGCCATTGACTACAAGTGTGACTAAGAGAAGTCATTTTATCTTCTTGGGTTCAGTTTTCTTCCAGAGTAAAGGAGTGACTATTCTGGGTAACTATGAATTTTCTTAGGATTTTACATTTCATGGTTTATGTTTTGTTCTGTATGTGCAAAGTCTATGTTTGGAACTTCAGCAGTAAAACTGAAGAATTTTTAGTTTCAGTGTTCTATCTCATTTGCTAATATTTACATCAGTGAAATATTTTGGACATTCTGGAGTTTTTTAAAATGTCACTCAAATATTTAATTAACTTCAATAAATGTTATTGAGTCTTTATTTTTGGCAAGGCATTGAACTTATTTTATGAATAATGCCAAAGTCAGTTTAGAGGCAAACACAATATAAAGATCAAATATACATTGGGAAATACATATATTAAGAAAGTACATGAATGTGCCAAAAACATTTTAAAATTTATACACAAAGAAAAATTGAAAACCAGTGTATTAATTTTGAAGAACTATGTGTGATAGATACTTCAAGGTACATACTACATATCCATTCTCATTTTTTTCCCAATTGAACTCTGATATTTTTTAGGATGATAATGCACCCAGCAAAAATTATTCAATCTTCTAGATTCCATGCTACTAAATTCATATAAAGGACCCATACTTGACCAATTAGATATAAGCTTCAGTCTACTGGGTAGCACTTCCAAAAAGCTGTTGATATCTACAAAAAACATCAAACTTGGTACTTTTTTTTTGCCTTTTACTTCTTCCCTCCTCCCTTCCCTCCTTTCATTCTCTTTTGTTCCTTCCTTCCTTCCTTCCTTCTTAAAAATAGATACAGCAATCAATCTCCCAAGCATAATCAACAAACAACAAGTAAGGATACTGGAAAACAAAGACAAACCACCCTTGGAAACTGATTGTACCATATCAGCTCTGCTCTCCTTTAAATCTGAGGCTTCCTGATTAATGAGAAAAAAAGATCTCCATTTAGCTAAATCTTAGCTGTATCTCTATTATGTGAAGCTGAACATTTTAATTATGCACTTTTTTCATTTCCCAAATAAACACATGCTGATGAAATGACATATGAAGAGCACAGTATTAAAATGATCTGTTTTTATTGTGAGTAAGGACAGTCAGATGACAACTATGTTACACAAATTCAACTAACACTATATTTTAAAACTTCTCAGAGAAGTGGCATATGCTTGCTAGGAGGTGTCATTTCTAAATATAGGTAACAGTATTACCAAATTAGTGAAATTCACAGCTTTAGAAAAAATAAAACTAGACATCTTATTTTATAAATAGCTTGGGCATTTTATATGTACCAGGTACAGTACTAGGTGTTAAGAGAACTCAATTTACTAGCTCTCCACTGTGCTCAGAGTTTATACATTACTAGGAAGGCCAATTATTGAATGATTTAACATTCTTTAAACATATTGTACAATTCTATGTCTATATATTTGAACATGTTGCTCCTACTTTAAGTGCCCTTCCATATTTAGAGCACCTAAAGAACTGCTCTTTATCCTTAAGGTCAAGTTTTATAAGTGTATTTATGAAAAATTCCATATAGTTTGAACATAGTAAGGGGAGAAAAGATATGGTATATATTAATTCTTATTTAATGATTACTTTTTTCTTGGTTGTGTCTCTCACAACCAGATTCTTATTATTTAACATGATGAGAAAAATCATCTCAGGAAGGCTTTCTGTGAAATATAAAGCTATATGTCTACATATATCCAACATTAACAAATGAGTGTAAATTGTAGGAGTTTACTAAGCATGTAATATCAGCCATGTTAGACATCATAAAATTAAAAAAAATAAATGTTAGATTAATAATTACTAACTCACTAGATTACATCATTAAGATTTTAGTACTTTATGCAATTTTTTAAATAATTTGATGGTACCAGAAATAAAAGATGTAAATTTGAAATGTTTCAAAAAGAGGTGGCTTAATGAACTCATACCTAAGAAATACATGTGACTACTACCAGGTCAGATAAATTATTTAAACTAAATAATTTAGAGATTTGACTTTCTTAATTTATATAAATATTTCTTGCAAGATAACATATATTCTTAAAAATTAAATATGTCTGTCTAACCAATCTCCATTTCATTCTGAATTATGGCTTACTTTTACATAAAGTCATAAAAATTGTATTCTTCCAATTTCTATTGGTAATCAACTGTGACATTAAATGGCATAAATCTTTGTTCAATTCATTTCCTGCTTCCTCAAAGAAATGAAAATAAAATACATCTAAAAATGGTGATTACAACAAGCACAAGAGATTCTAACTTTTTTGCTAAGTTCTTAGAACTTCTGACTTAAATTTAAACCTTCCCTGACATTCATCTGTAGCAATAAAAGAAAACTTGCTTCATTCTTGAACTAAATATGACAGTTTAATACAAACTTTTTTATTATTTCAGATCAATTTGAAAAGCATTGTTCATACTCCTGTGTTTTCTAGCTCAAACCTTAGGCAATACTAATGACTGTAATAGTCTAATGTAAGGGTACTGGGCAGCCAGAGAAAATGAGTCCAGACCAGTAACTCTTCTGAGACTAACTCATTCTATTGCACTGAGTGTATTTATAGGATAATCTCTACCTAAATATAAAAGTTAAATTATGCATGATA
Source organism: Mellivora capensis (assembly GCA_004024625.1). NCBI lineage: Eukaryota > Metazoa > Chordata > Mammalia > Carnivora > Mustelidae > Mellivora > Mellivora capensis. The sequence continues at coordinate 53,868 of PISX010008893.1, forward strand.
TCTATAATGGGGAGATAATCTGTAGATTTGTGACTTACTTTCTATTGTACTCCTGAATCTGAAAGATTTTTAAAATTATAAACTATGGAGTATTTTTTAAAGTGAAATTTCAAACATGTCAAAATGCTTAAGGAGTATAATTAAAACTCTAACACATATCAAATGTTCAAAAATTATTAAGATTTCTTTTTCTTCATTGTTATTAAAATGTATTTACTAAAATTTTAAGGGAAATCTCAGAACTTAAATACTTTACTCCTACATACTTCAATTTGCAGTTTTTTTTTAAATAAGCAATTTGTTACAAAACCACTCTGTTCATATGACATACACGCAACAATAAATCTTTGGAATCATTAAATACCCAGTTCACTCTTGAACAACTACTAAAAAAAGGGTAAAAAAAGGATAAAAGATGTATTAAGAAAGGAGCAAAAATGCAACCATAAAAAAATGCTCAATTAAAACAAAAAAGTCACAAGAGTGGAAGACTAAATAAGACCCAATAAGGATAAGAAATAGAAAAAAAGCAACACATATTTTAGATATTAATCTAACTATGTCAATATATGTTGTCTACAAGAATCTCACTTTAAATTAAAATTAAAATTGAATCGATAATTAATAACCTTCCATAACAGAATGCGCTAGGCCCAGATGTGTTCACTGGTGAATCTACCATATATTTAATGAAGAAGTTATACCAGTTATCTATAGTCTCTTTCAGAGGACAGAGAGAGAGGGAATCCTTCCTAACTCATTCTATAAAGCCAGTATTACTCTAGTATCAAAACCAGAAAAAGACATAATAATAAAAACTTGAGGGATGCCTGGGTGGTCAGTGGGTTAAGGCCTCTGCATTTAGCTTGGGTCATGATCCCAGGGTCCTGGGATTCAGACTGCATCTGGCTCTCTGCTCAGCAGGGAGCCTGCTTCCTCCTCTCTCTACCTGCCTCTCTGCCTATTTGTGATATCTGTCAAATAAATAAAATCTTAAAAAAAAATAAAATAAAAACTTGAAACCAATATATCTTATGAACATAGGTGTAAAAATCCTCAACAAAATGTTAGCAAATCAAATCTGACAATGTATAAAAAGAATTATACATCATGAACAAATGGAATTTATCCCAAGTATGCAATATTGGTTTGACATTTAAAAATCAATCAACGTAATCCATCATATCAACAGGTAAAAGAAGAAAACAATATGATCATATAAATAAATTCAGAAAAAGCATTCCACAAAATTCAAAAACTATCCGTGATAAAAACTCTCAACAAACTAGTAATAGAGGGAAACTTCCTCAACTTGATAAAAAATATTTACAAAAACCTACAGCTAACATCTGCTCCATTCTATTCTAGTTTCTTATCTCATATACCCTTGCATTAGCCCCCCCCAAAAATAGAAGAAAGACTTCTCTTCCCTTATCTTAAAAAGTCCCCATATATATAATATCCATAGGGATCACCAGCCCCTCACTTTAGTAATCAGATTTTGTTTGGTTTCTGCTGGAATATCCTAATAATGTACACTAGGTGGTATTGGGTGAATAAGAAAAGCCATATATAATATAATATAATATAATATAATATAATATACAATATAACAAAAATACTTTCATAATTTAGAGTAGCTAAAAATGACATTTCAAATCAATGGAAAAATAAGTGTGGGGAAAACGTGGTAGTCATCTGTTTAAAAAAATAATGACAGGTATACTCTTTACTCTTCACATTAGAATTAATTTCAGGAGCAAGAAAAATTTGGATATAAGAATAGAACCATCTATTTTATCATTATGATAGAATATCAATAAGTTCAGCTACATAATGAAATTTATACAAAGACCAAACATATTATGCCACTCATTCCACAGTCCTTTTTCTAATATATAAAGAGTTTCTAAATTTCAATAAGAGAAAAATCAATAATAATAGAAGAAGGAGCACATGCTATAATGAGATTGCTCAGGGAAAGAAATGCAAAGGAATCTTAAAGGATGAGAAATGTTTATTCTTAATCATAATAAAATAAATATAAATTAAAATTATACTGATACCATTTTTTTCTCCCTCAATATTGGTGAAGACTGCAAAGCCTGACAGCATATTGTATTGACAGAGTTTAGATAAAACAGACTTTCTTTTACATTATTGGGGGATGAGAAATAAACGCCCCCCCAAACAATCTAAATGTCTATCAATAGCAGAATGATTAAATAAATTGTGGTGATTAATGCAATAAAGTTTTATATAGCTATTTAAAAATATGTAAGAAAGTTTTGCACAAAATGAAATAAAATTATTTTCAACACATATTGTTAAGTAAAATTGTCAAGCTGTGTAATAGTGTATATAGTATGATGGGTTGTGTGAAAGAAAAGGAGGTGTACATGTATGTATATGCACATTTGGTTATATAGACATAAAATATGTGTGGAAAATAACCATTGAAAATGATAATACACGTTGCATTCAATGACAGAAAGTATATAATTGGAGATCAGTTATGTTAAATGGACTTCTACACTTATATTAAAATATATTTAAAATATATTTAGAATTTGAACTATGTGTATTACATCAACAAAAATATTAGTTCTAAATTTACAAGTTTCAAGTTTGATATTTGGAAAGCCCAATATACCAGCAGTCATAAATTTTTTTTTTAACATTTTATTTATTTATTTGACAGACAGAGATCACAAGTAGGCAGAGAGGGAGGTGGGGGGGGGGAGCAACCTTCCCGCTGAGCAGAGTCCGATGCAGAGCTCAATCCCAGGACCCTGGGATCATGATCCGAGCCAAAGGCAGAGGCTCCAACCTACTGAACCACCCAGGCGCAGACAAAAATGTCTTTATCACACTAGAAATCCAATATTCAAACTGGTATATTCATTTGCTTTTCTGCTTCCCTCTTCTACATTTAAAGAACTTCTGTTATTGTATCAAGCTCACCCACATAATCCAGGATAATCTCTTGATTTTATGTTAGCTGATTAGCACTCTTAATTCCATTTGCAACCATAATTCTCCTTTACCATATAACATAACATTTTCACAGGTTCTGTGAATTAGGATGTAAACATCTTGGTAGGGCCAATATTCTGCCTCTCAAAATAGGCAACTTTTGTGAAATATCTGTACTTTGCTCATGTGTCAAATGGAGATACCACAACCTCAAAAACAATTTGGCCTTGAGCTCTTTCTGCTTTGAAATTACGAATTATGCTATCTTAGACAGTATAGGGTTAGGAGTCAGAAAGGTGCAGCTACCAACCACGGGTAGGCCTGTCACCTTTCTGAGATGTGACCTTGAGATATTGCCTTCAATTTTCTTAGCTTTGATTACTTACATTCTAATCTGGGAATAAAAGTATGTACCTTATGGATCCATTGTGAGAATTCAGTGAAATGATGCATATAAAACTCAGACACACAATAATGAAACTATTTCAATTTAATAACATGAATGAATCTAAAAACTTAATGTCAAATAAAAACATTATGGAATACACACATAAATTGCACAAGAGAAGGATTCATGGAAAAGCATATAAACAATCTCTTGTTACTGAAAATATTCTGCTTGTTTTTGTTTTTTTTTCCCCCAAGATTTCTTTATTTGAGAGAGACACAGAGAGAAAACAATGACAGAGAGTGGAGGGAGGGGCAGAGGGAGAGAATCTTCAAGCAAACTCCCCACTGAGCATGCAACCCACACAGGGCTCAATCCCATCACCCATGAGATCACGACCTGAGCCAAAACCAAGAATTAGACTCTTAACCAACTGAGCTACCCAGGTGCCCCGAAAATATCCTAATTCCTAAGTCAGGGGGTGAACTCACAAAAGATTAATTTATAGTTTTATTATGATATTTCTAAACTTATAAATAGACTATCAACATCTATCTATCCTTTTGGGTCTACCAAATGCTATGTAAGAAAATTTTAATTAGTAAATTTTTTTTAAGAATTCAAGTACCATGATTAGAATGAATAATTATAAAATGGTAAAGGAGAAATGTCCATTTATTATGCAAAAATAATCACTGTACCACCTTCCTAATACATAAATTAATCTATTAGTTATTTAAATACAATGAGAATAAGATTCTCTGATATAATAGCAGTAGGAAATCGGATAAATGCAACTAGTCTCAGAGAAATGTTGATTCTATTCATTTAAATCTTTTCAATTAAAGCAGTTTTCATTAAATTATCAGTATTTCTCTTGATCCTAATTTCCTCTTTTGGATTAGATCCTACAGTCCAGTTCACTCTGGTAAATTTTATTAAGTTTACCCTACAGTAAATCCTTGTGAGTGAAATCAGCATATACTTCAAATGAGGAAAAGAAAAATGAACTTGAAGAAAATTGACCTGCATCCTTCAACTGACTTTGAAACAACCACAGAGCATTTTAAAAATCAAGTTTAGAACTATTTATCTCAGTGAGAAACCTAGAAAGAATATGCTTTTTACCCTAAAAGAAAAAAAAAGCTGGCTCCAAACTAACTTACAGATTAAAAGCTTTTTATCAATAAAAAAGATCTAATTACTATTGTCAGGATTGTCTTTTATTGTAGCACCTCAACACTCAAGAGAGGATACCATCTGGGTGGATTTCAGTCAGATAGTGAAGGTAACCTAGCAGAAATGTCAGCAATAAAAACTGCTTTCTCAAATCTTTCTGATTATATACTCTAGCATAAATTCACTGAGAGTTATTAGGGAAACCACTGAAGTTCATTCATTGATCCTTGAAAAATTTCATCCTGAAATCCACAGACTGTAATTTGATTCATGTTATACACACTTAATTGCACTATAATTTTCTGCCTTTTTCAGTAGTGTAATTAAATCAGAGTGATTCAACTCTCATGATGATTGAAGGAGCATGTGGCTTTAGTTCCTCCTGCCTTTTTAGAAGGTGGTTTGTCAATGAACTGAAATCTGTGGGACTGGAGTAAGACACTTAAAGAGACCTGCCTCCCAAATAAAAATATTTTGTGGAATAAACTGGTGTCCTTGCTAAATCTTTCAATAACATTGTAATACTCTTAAATATTTCTATCATACGAAGCTTACTGCTTTTATTACCATTATAAAAATTCTGTTTATAGAATTATTCCATCTCCTTCAGGAATCAGTTTGATTTGAAGTATGCCAGTGATGGGATGCCTGTGTGGCTCAGTCTGTTAAGCAACCAACTTTTTTTTTTATTTCATTTCTTTTCACGTAACAGTATTCATTGTTTTTGCACCACACCCAGTGCTCCATGCAATGCGTTCCCTCCATAACACCCACCACCTGGCTCCCCCAACCTCCCACCCCCCGCCCCTTCAAAACCCCCAGGTTGTTTTTCAGAGTCCATAGTCTCTTGATTTCAGCTCAGGTCATGATCTGGGGATTGTGAGATCGAGCCCCACATTAGGCTCACTGGGTGTAGAGCTTGCTTAAGATTCTTTCTCTCCCTCTCCCTCTTCTGCTCCCCATCCTCTCTCTCTCTAAAAAAAAGAAAGAGTAAAACAAAGCAAAACAAAAAAAGTATGCCAGTGATGATCTGTAAACTCAAATTGGGATTCAAATAATATTTGTGAACATGCAGGAATGACTACGAGATATCTTTAGCAATAATATTCTAATCTAACTCTTGTGCCCTGAAAAGATGAGAACTTTTTCTCTTTTCAGTCTATTAGGAAAGATCTATTTTTCAAACTTTGACTTCTTATTTTGCTACTGAAAAAAAGTTCCATACCTGTCCATATTAATATATAGTTATTCGAAAAGATGGACTTTTCCTAAATTGAATTATCTTCTCATTGAGCAGGCTGCCACTAAACTTGATTGTGGTTCTTAAGGTATGTTCATCAAGAGAAATAATCTAAACACAGATTCTAAAAATTATCTCCATACAAAATCATTTACTATCTTTCTTAAAAATTGCAATGGATAGTCTGGCTTTCTTGGTTCTTTACTTTTTTTTTTTTTCCTCTTCTCTTTAGAGTAGGGGAGAGAGTGGGGAGGGGAGGGGCAAAGGAAGGACAAGAAAAAAATCTCAAACAGGCTCCATGCTCAGTGCAAAGCCCAAAGCCAGGCTCAATTTTACAACCTTGAAATCATGACCTGAGCTGAAATCAAGAGTCAGATGCTCAACCAACTAAGCCACTCAGATGGCCCCTCCTGTACCCTTATTTAGTCATTTTCTTTTCCTTTTGCCTTCATATTGAGTTTCATCATGTTCTTGGATCAACTGTGTTCTTAGCACATGTAAGGAGATCTCTTCAATACTGGCCAGGCTTAAAAAACAAAGTAAAAATCAACATGTCATCTCCTAATACCAGGAAGCAGACCTGGAACACAGGGTCCCCACTTACCAGTCCTGCCCTGAAACCGCATCTGTAGCCTGGGGCCCACTCCTTGCCCCATTTCTTCCTAGAATTAAATGCTCCTGACACTGTGTGTATCTCCTACTCATAAGCTGTTTTTGTCTTTGTTGTGCTTTTTTGCCTTCTGGGACATTTACTTGTCCCTTCTTATTAAACTAACACATCAATTGCTGGTATGAATCACCAAGTTATCTGTTATATCTCTCTGGATATCAGCAGCCAAACTGGACTTCATACCTGACTCACCCTAGGAAACATCTCTCTAACTATTTTCCTAATACCTGACTCCACTTACCTGACCTATCCCATCCCTTACAGAACTTTAAAACACATTTCTATAAAACACTGAATCAAGTATTTTTTTTAAGATTTTATTTATTTATTTGACAGACAGAGATCACAAGTAGGCAGAGAGGCAGGCAGAGAGAGAGGAGGAAGCAGGCTCCCTGCGGAGCAGAGAACCCAACGCGGGGCTCGATCCCAGGACCCTGAGATCATGAGCTGAGCCGAAGGCAGAGGCTTAACCCACTGAGCCACCCAGGCGCCCCTGAATCAAGTATTTTTATTGACTTTTCCAGAGAATGACAAATTTTACCATTTTAATATGTAAATCTACTGATGACAATATGGAAGTTATGAACAACCTGTAGAATGTGTATTAAGGGGTGGGTTTCATCCAATATTTATTCAGAAATACATAATGAATATCACCATGTACTAGCTACTAGAATTACAAAGGGATATCCCTGCTTTTAGGGGACTTTGTATGGTAATACAGATAATATATTATCAAAATAAATTAACATATATGGAATTTAAGAAACAAAAAGAACGGGGGGGGGGGGTGGAAGGAGAGAAGAAAACCATAAAACAAAGCCCTTAACTACAGAGAACAAACTGGGTTGCTGGACGGCAGGTGGGCAGGGAATGGGCTAGATGGTTTATGGATATTACGGAGAGCACTTGTGATGAACTCTGGGTAGTTTATTTAAATGATGAATCACTAAATTCTACTCCTGAGACTAACATTACACTGTATGTTAAGTAACTGGAATTTAAATAAAAAGTTGAAACTGGAAAAAAAAAAACCATTCAAGCTTAAAAAGATTCTGAAAATAAATTAATTAACATAATGATCTTTGAGTAGTTGTAATACTATGAAGTAAAAAATCAGAGAAATATGAAAGAAATTGCTAAATATTAGCAGACGACAAAGGCCTGAATGGTCACTAACTCCAGGACAATCTGGGAAGAGTGTTCTAAGAGACAGAACAGCAAATGCAACATTTTAGAAGGAAAGATTTAAAAAGTTAGATCACAGGGTGCCTGGGTCTCATAGGCAGTTGAGCATCTGACTCTTGGTTTAGGCTCAGGTCTGATCTCAGGTTCCTAAATCAAACTTGCTGTTGGGCTCCACACTGAGTGTGGAGTCTGCTTGAGTTTCTCTCTCCTCTTTCTGCCCCTCCCCTCTGCTCCCTCTTTCTCTCTCTCTCTCTTAAATAAATAAATCTTTTTTTAAAAAGTTAGTTTACCTATAAATGAAGAAAAGTTATATTTTAAAAAAAGGAAATTGACATTAAAATAGATTCCTTGATAAAACATAATTCTGGAAAAGAGCATAATGTTGCATTAACATGAAATATCACTAATAACACTAAATATACTTTCTTCTAACAACAGCAAAGAAATATAGAAGTTTACAGACTCAGAATAATTATTGCTCTCCAGATTATATTTGGACTTCTAAAAGTCCCTGGAAAAAGTTTATTGGTGTTATTGTTGCCTTTCATTTGTGTTTTCTCTTCTTTTTACTCTATAATGAAGTCTTTCCAGAAAAACATGTACAACTCCTCTGAAGTATAGGCTGGAATAGTATAGTAGAGATGGAATAGGCTTCCACCTCAACAACTGCACATTAAAGTTTATATATCTGAGGATAAACATGAATACAGAGAAAGCACCCGATCCAAGCTGTAGAGGTCCTCTGCTTTTGTTGGTCTGAATAACCACCAAAGTGTAAAAAGAAATGACTCAAGTTTGTAGTGATGAAACATGGCCATCACCTTTCAACTCTAACTTACTACCTTGAAGATACTGTACTTCAATATCTTCACTACTTACACTAATGGACAAGATACTCCAATATCATCTTTGAAAGATCCCTGAGAGACATGTTTAAATTGAAACTGAATACTATGTCATGGGGAAAAGAGTGTAAATAATGGGGGCACCTGGGATATTTTAAAATACGGACTGTGAACAACAAATTTTTCTTTCTGTCTTTGATCATGGCTAACTTAAACTTAGGAATAGCATTGAAAGTGATTATACTAGTTTTCAACACAATGGGTTAGGTAAACAAATCCAAGTTCAAATTCAACCTTTGCCACTTCTATTTTTTTAACCATCTATTCATATTTCATTCTACTATAAATCTTCAATGCTGATCTTGATCAAGAAAGTCTAATTTAAACCCTTTATTTCACAAAGAAGAGTTCAATGACTGCACCAAGGCCGCAGGCCTAGAGCAAGGATGACAATCCACAGCCTTCCTCTCTATCTATCAAACAAAATTGTTGACTGCCCCTATTTACTGATCAAGAATATGCTAGGAAAGAAATACTTTTCTATTACTTCACTTCTTTTTTGACACCACTCAAATATTTTGCTTTATTAATAATGACTGACTATAAAACAAGAGTCCTCTTTTTAATATTATCACTATCTTCTGGGAATTGGGAGAACTCTTAACTCATCGTTTTAAAATGAGTTGCTCCTTAGCAACCTCCAAAGGTAAAACTGAGGTTTGGGCTAGGTATATACAGATGTATGTATTTGCTTTTTGTTGTAATTATGAACTTATGGCTCAAACATATTTTATTCATTTTAGGTACTGGAGTAATTATTCTCAACAGTTCACAAATTGCTAGCATAGTTTGTCCTCATTGGAAGACACCTGAGTTCTTCTGTCATAATTTAGTAATTTAAGAGCATTGTTGTTTTATTGTATGTTAAGATATTCTAAGTTCTTCCTGAATATTTCTGGCCCCAGACACTGAATCAACCATTTTTTCAGTGTCCTATTTCCTATCAGTGAAAAATACAATTTAAAGACCACAATTTATATGCCATAATGTGCTACTGAGTTGGGCATTGTTTCCAAGCTTTTAGTAATGAAAGCTAGGAACTATAGCCTTTCCTTAAAATATAGTTTAACAATCCTTTCAATTTCATAAGAAAACTTCAGTATTTTGACTTATGGGTATATACTGTTTAGTTCTATTTGATGCCACAGTTTTCAACCATTTAAACATCTGATTATTTTCTAAAATCTGCTCAGCATTCACTTATCTGCCTTCATTATAGAACTTAAAACTGGAATCCATGCGGAAGATAAATTCTTCCTACCATTGCATGTATTGTAAGAAATGCCATAAAATCCCATGTGCTCATTTCTTATTAGGGAATAGTTGGAAAATTACCCAAGGTATGCCTAAGAATGCTTATTCTAATAAATTCTAGTAAATCTTAATAGTTGAATCAGAGCCTAAATCTAATTAAGCAGAATGCTCTCACTTCAAATTTTACTATAAGTCTTCTTGTCGAAACACCCGGGGTTAAAAAGACTATGATTCCAGGATAGATGGAATATTATCCAGAATATCTTATTGTACCTTATCTCCCAGCTATTTCATTTCCCACATGAAATAGTTTTTCCTGACATAGTTTACCTGAGTAACTAAGTAAGAAGTAAGTAAGTGATTATATAGTTCAGTGTTTCTAATGCCTTGTTATTCATAGGAGCATCCAGGGAGCTTAATAAATAAAAAACTGGGCCTGGGTTATACTTTCAGAGTCTCTGATTTATTTCATTTGGAGTAAGATAGGGTATTTTTTTTTTTTTAAGATTTTACCTATCCATTTGACAGACAGAGATCACAAGCAGGCAGAGAGGCAGGCAGAGAGAGAGGAGGAAGCAGGCTCCCTGCTGAGCAGAGAGCCCGATGCGGGGCTCGATCCCAGGACCTTGGGATCACGACCTGAGCCGAAGGCAGAGACTTTAATCCACTGAGCCACCCAGGTGCCCCGGATAGGGTATTTTTTAAAGCTCTTCAGATAAGGGTGCCTGGGTGGCTCAGCTGGTTAAGCAACTGCCTTCAGCTCAGGTCATGATCCTGGAATCCTAGGATCGAGCTCCACATCAGGGGGGTCCCTGCTCTGTGGGAAGTCTGCCTTTCCCTTTGACCTTCTCCTCTCTCATGCTCTCTCTGTCACTCTCTCTTTCAAATAAATAAATAAAATCTTTAAAAAAATGATAAAGTTCTTCAGATAAATCTAATGTGCATCCAGAGCTGAGAACCAGTGATGTACTCTAAGCTCCTCATGAGACAATTTAAGCCAAAAGAAGTATAATGTGAGGAACATACAGCTGGTTAATAAGAGCCAGCTTTATGCACAGGCCCATAAGCACCATATATTATGTGCTCGCATGGCATGTCACTGTTAGTTCCTTTTTCAGTTTCTCTGCTGGGTAAGCTACTTTTTTTGCTGTTCTTTTTGTATTACTGCTCATGTACAGTCATCGTGTGTAGTAGATATTCATGCAATAAGTAAGGACACATTTCCAGTAGGAAACAATAGACTGAACTTGGCGACAGTTCTTTGGCTGATTTCCACTGGCAGCCCTTCCTGTCAGGCTCTCTGCTGGCAAGGTTGAGCATAGAGCAGCTTTAGCGATAACCAGCTTCTACTAATCAGGCTGTTTCTTAGAATTCACACTGTAGGTGCATCACACTGATAAAAGGCTTTATACTTCTCAGTCTTCTTTGCATCTCCTAGAAATATATTAGCTTCTGTTAACCTACTGAAAGTAATAATAACTAAAGGATTTCCTGCAAGGACAATCTGCAAGAAATTATGGCATGCTCAGGAGGGATTTTCACAGCTTACAAGAGCAAAAAAAAAAACAAAAACAAAAACAAAAAAAACCCTAAATGTGCTCATTTCTTAAGGACTTTTTTTTGGTCTTTTTTTATTCTTTCTTGCTCTACTTAAATACTTGAATACTGGATGTTATAAAGCACAGGGCATAAATATCTTGCTAAACTGAAATATATACGCTACAATATACGGAAATACTTTTTACCAAGAAGTCACTAAATTTCACCAAACCTTTATCCTGATAGTTTTCCAGGATTATTCAGAAAATTATTAAACATATTATGTCTAACTGAATCCCCATGGCTTAAGTCGATGACTATGACTATGGTTTTCACTTAATTGAGGTAAAGAGCTGGCAAGTCTCTTTTTTTAAAACCAGAAGTGGTGTTTTCATTAAATATTACGGTCTGGGACAACAAAATTCAAATTTCATGTGTAATTACATTTAAAATGATTATGATTTGAGATCAGTTGGTACAATAGGCAAGAGAAACCATTTATTAGAACCAAGGTGATCATTTATACCAAACTTAAGGTTTATCTCAATCTTTCCTAGAAATCACAATGTTCTAATGTAATAGTTCTTATAAACTTGAATTATCTAAAAATCACCTGAGGATCTTAAAGTCTTTTTCTAACTTAGTACTTTTAGATTGAGTCTTGAAATTCTATATTTCTAGAAGCTGCCAAGTGCTCCTTAAGCTGCTTATACATGGCACTTTCAGAAACATAGGACTTTCTTGAGTAGGAAGTCACTAGGATACAGACAGAAGATCACAAGTCAAAGACAAATCATCTACACTGTCAAAAAATATAGTCAACTATTCCAACTTGTCTTTTTTAACATTCTCTCAAGCTACTTATATGTATTGGGAGCTTGTGACACTTTTATTTAGAAAAAACAAATAAACTATATAAATGATACCTGAAAGAAGTAGCAAAACTGGAACAACCATTGAATAGCTATGACTTTCTCTTTTTCTTCTTTGTATTGAGACATAATTGACATGTAACATTATAATATTTTTAGGTGTGTGACATAGTGACTCGATATACGTATACACTGCAAAATGATCACCACAATAAAGTCGACTTAAAATCTGTCACTACACAGATTTTTTCCTTGTGACGAGAACGTTCAAGATTTATTCTCTAAGCAACTTCCAAATATACAAAGAGTATTATTAACCATAGTCACCATACTGTACATTATATCCCCAGGATTTACTTTTTTATAACTAAAGTTTATACCTTTTGACTTCCTTCAGCCATGTCACTCAACACCTACCTCCCATATCTGGCAAACACAAAGTGCTCTTTGTGTCTGTGAGGTTTTTGTTTTGCTTTTCATATTCCACATATAAGTGAGGTCTTAGAGTATTTGTCTTTCTCTGTCTGAAATGGGTCTTTGTCTGCCATGGCTTTTTGAAAGACAGGAAACAGCCTGCAGTAACTTTCCCTCCTTCACCTTTATAATTAGATTATTTCTATACTATAATAATCTATAAATTTGCTAACTAAAGTGAAAGGGTTTATGTCAATATTTTACAGGCATTTATAGTACTTTTTAAAAAGTTCAGGCCATGTCTCTCTATGTAACTCAGGTACAAAGACTGATCTACACTGCTTTTCCAGACAAGAAAGTGAAAATATTTGACACCATTTTTTCATGACTATAAACTAGTATCTCTCTAAAACTAGGACTGTTGGGTGGCTCAGTCATTAAGTGTCTGCATTCAGCTTGGGTCACGATCCCAGGGTCCTGGGATAGAGCCCCACGTCAGGCTCCCAGCTCAGCGGGAAGCCTGCTTCTCCCTCTCTGACTTCCCCCACTTGTGTTCCCTCTCTCACTATGTCTCTGTCAAATAAATAAATAAAATCTTGAGGGAAAAAAAACTATTTTCCCAAATCCAGTATATTTTATTTTCAAAAAATATTTAATTTATTTATTTGAGAGAGAGAGAGAGAGAGAGAGAGAGCATGAGCAGTGGGGAGCAGCAGAGGGAAAGGGACAAGCCAACACTCCACCAAGCAGGGAACCCAATATGGGGCTTGACCCCAGGACCCTGAGATCATGACTGAACTAAAGGCAGATGCTTAACCAACTGAACCACACAGGCACCCCTCAAATCCAACACTATTTTAGTTCATTGAACCCCTCAAGTTGTTTCTAAGTAAGAGATTTAAGTTTCTTTTCTCTCCCACCCATCTCCCTCTCTTCATCTGTCCCTCCTCCATTTCCTCCACTACACTCACACACACACACACACACACACACACAAACACATGTGCATGCAAGCATGCTTTGAACACACATGGCTTGCTTCCTAGCCAAATTTTCTGTTCACTTTAACTGTATCTTTTCCTAAATAAGCCTTCAGCATTTTGAGAGATGGATATTTGAAAATGACTGACATTCCCTGTGGAAAGAAAGTCACACCGAATCTATTGTGGATGATACTCTAGGTAATTATAAAGTATTTCCAGTGAGGAAACTAGTAAGAGTAAACATGTTCCAATGGTCTCAAGAAAACATGTGATTATAAATTAAAGTCCAAAAAGGAAAAAGACTCAATCCATATGCCAAGTCCTTTATGTAACACATAAATTTTATAGAAGTAATTAGATTTTGTGTTTTTTAATAAATAAAAAGAACATTACAGTTGAGATTATGCTCCAACTACATTTAGTTGGATCTAATTAGAGTTAATGATCATCTATCAATGTGAAACTAGGAACTTTTTATTAGATTAACAGGTTTATTTTCCAAGCAAATAATACTATGAGATTTCATGCAAACCAATATTATCTGTACCAATAAATCCCAACGAAATTGATTTCTTAAAATAGTGTTAAATATCTTCTTATTTACTTGAGAAAAATGCATTATGAATATATTTGCTATATTGGGCAAATCAAAAGAAAGAAAAAGGACAAGGAAAGTTATTCACATTTTTAATCTTTGGAACTACTTGCCACATTTTAAAAATGTGATAAACCCTGCTTGACTGAAATACAAAATTCCAGGCTTCAGGCCTTGGGCCCTTCTATAGTGCCCTATAACCTAATGATGATAATCATGAATTAAAAAATTTATAACCTAATGATGATAATCATGAATTAAACCTAATGATTTATAACCTAATGATGATAATCATGAATTAAAAAATAATCAATACACTTGATAACTATTACTTCAGCCTATCTTAATATGTGAAGCTATAATCCTTATTTTAAAAAATAAATTTCTCAGACTCATGGAAATTTTTTATCTAAGTATCTTAGAATGAGGAAATCTTTTTTTGTTTTGTTTTGTCTTTCCTCATAGTGTGAGATGCATACTGATTTGCAGTGCATGAGAACTTGAAAGACTAAACACAAGGTAAGTGAGCAGAGATATACTTACTTTAGTATAAATTTTCACTTTGAATAAATATCATGGGTTTCACATTTAAGAACAGTACAGAATATATATGTAATGAGATTATTTTAAAACATTTTGTATTTGAGGGAAATTCAAAATTATTATCTTTTATCACAAAAAAATTGAATGGAAATAATATGATACAAAAGAAAATCATAAGCATAGAAGAGATTTTTGTATTTTAATTGTCACTGCTTTTTTTTTATATTCCTTATTTTTTATTATTTTGTGACAAAGAAAATTGTCACATATACAAACAGTACAAATGCACGGATAGAAAAGAACACTATATATTTCCAAGTAAGTAACTACGAAGAAGGGAAGATATTTTATTTGGCTTGGTAAAGCTTCTCATATACCATGGTAAGAATTACAAAGCCATAAACAAAAATTGAGAAGTGTCTTACACTTCTTACACAACAACAAAAGCCTAGTGTAGTTATCCATGATACCAACTTCAATAAGATCTTTTTTATGTTATATTAATATAGCTTTGAGTTAATACAATTTAATAGGTTCCAGGGTGCCTGGGTGGCTCAGTGGCTGCCTTCGGCTCAGGTCATGATCCCAGGGCTCCCTGCCCAGTGGGAAGCTTGCTTTTTCCTTTCCCTCTGCCCCTTTCCTCTCTACCCATGCTAGTGTAGCTCTCTCTCTTTCTCAAGTAAAAGTAAAATCTTTTTTTTGAAAATATTTTATTTATTTATTTGACAGAGAGAGACAGCGAGAGAGGAAACACAAGCGAGGGAGCAGGAGAGGGAAAAGCAGGCTTTCCACTGAGCAGGAAGCCTGATTCTGGGCTCGATCCCAGCACCAAGGGATCATGACCTGAGCGGAAGGCAGACGCTTAACTACTAAGCTACCCAGGTGCCCCCAAAAGTAAAATTTTAAAAAAATAAAATAAATTCCACTTATAATAAAGCATTTGTAAAAGTAGTGTGGATTTTAAAACAAAATAACTATCTGATCTTTGCTTTTTATTTGATATGAAAAATGAAATAGAAAAGATGAACTGGATATGTTATTGTATTCATGGATATTCAACTCATGCTTGCTCCCCACAAGGGAACTCAAACTATAAGGTTAGGAGAACATTCTTAAGCTACAGCACTAGCATTATGCATCTAAATTAGTGTTTCCTCTTTCAAAATCATCATCTTGCTTTTCTAAAATGTTTTTAATTATTCTATTAAAATTGTCTTCTGTGCCACCAAAACAATTCTATGAATAGACTGAAGGACAGAAAAACTTTCCTTTGAGACTGATCTCAATTTTATGATAATAGTTGAACATAATGAAGATAATGCTAAGCTCAAGCACAGCATTATCATTGAGAGTCAAAGATAAGGTGTAACTGAAAGCCTGAGGACTTTTTTTTTTTTTTTAAGATTTATTTATTTATTTGAGATAGAGGAGACAGGGAGGGCAGAGAGAGATGGAAAGGAAGAAAGATTCTCCAGTAGAATCCTCACAGAGTGGGGAGCTGGAGGCATGTCTTCATGCTATGACCATGAGATCATGACCTGAAACCAAGAGTTGAGGCTTAAACAACTGAGCCACCCAGCCACCCTTGGGCTGAGCAATTTTTAAATGTGGAGTAGAAACTAGTTCTGAAAGCACTTCCAAACATGTTAGGACACATTCATCAGAGGAAGCACTATAGGGCTATTAAATTCTTCCCAAATGCTTTCCTTAGTGGATATCACTAATGGGGATATAAATGTTTCCGACATCACATTCTAAAAGTGAGAGCCACTTGTATCATTTAGAATCCTAGAGAAGAATGTGCATTTAGAATAACTAAGATTATAACTTCTCTTGGAGAGGCTAGAACTAACTTTACATACAAAGTATAAAGAGAAATGGAGATAGACAATTATGGCTAGCCTTACTACCTACCTCCTAATATTTCTTCTCAGAACAGTACACAACAATACAATAGAGAAATAATTCTGTGTGGAAAATATATTCTCAGCATACATTGAGGAAAGAGAATAACTCATTTCAAATTAACCCTGGGCAAAAAAAGAGAAAAGAATACCAAACCCTGGCCTCAACCTTTCAGTTTACAACCTTGACATTTCCCCAAGGTGAAATTCACAACTGGTCCCTGAACAAGGAGGGGGAGGGCAGGGAGACAATGAAGAAAGAGGCCCACCCCAGATTGGTAGGTGGAAAGTTTAATAACACAGAAATTTATGAGGCTTGTCTTGGACATCAGCAAGACAGTAGTTCTCTGCACCTATCCACCTGAATATTTTTTAAATTAATTTATTTATTTTTATTTATTTGACAGAGAGCAAGAGAGGAAATATAAGCAGGGGGAGTGAGAAAGGGAGAAGCAGGCTTCCTGCTGAGCAAGGGGCCTGATGTGGGGCTGGATCCCACAAACCTGGGATCCTGACCTGAGCCGAAGGCAGATGCTTAACGAATGAGCCACCCAGGTGCCTCTATCCACCTGATCTTAAAGGGTTATATGGAGACCTTACGGGGATTCAATCACTGTAATATCCAGACAGTTTCAACAACATCTTGCTCTCTCAAGGCTCCAATGCCTGGACCAGCTCATGAGTCAACTTGCAGTCATGTCCTCTCCATGACCTTCTCCAATACAACCTCATGTTGTCATGAGCTTTAATCTAGCAATAGTAGAGAAAAAAAATAGGGGAAGGAGGCATATAAGGAAAGATATGATAATGGCCCAAGTGTGATCAGACACTGAGACCAAAAAGATCGAGTCCATTCTAAATCTGAAAATACTAAAAATGTAACCGTACACATTAGAATACAAGCTGCAAGGAATAAGCCTCAACCTGCAGTTGATTTTAAGGGGGCAGTTATATGATTTAAAGGGAGGGACATAATTTAAAGAGCCAGATGTAAGTTAAAGATTAGTCTTTGAAACACACAGATTCTAGGGAGGAAAAGAAGCATCCTTTAGAACTGGAGTAGGAAAGGAACAAGAAGAAATAAAGACAAGTTTTAAGATCCTGTAAGACAAGATAAATCCATAAAATAAGACTTACAATCACAACCATACCACCACCAAAACAAATAAGGAAAACTCTGACAGAAAGGATACCTACCATTAAATTAGAAATTTTGTGAAATGCTTGGAAATGTTGAAAATGAACATTAGGATAATAAATTCATACAAAGTAATTGCATGAATTCAGTGAACAGAATTTCATATAATTGAAGAACTTCACAGTTTCAACAGAGGAAAATCCACACCCCTTACCAAAAAATAATAAATAAATAAAAATCCATGAAATGAGAAAACTGTAAGTCAAAACTCCAAAAAGATTAAATGTACTTGAGCAAGCACTTAATGACATGAGATACCTTGAATCAGAAATTTACAAATTACAAAGAGAAATGGATAAAAATCTGGAAGAAAAGAAACTGTTTAAATGAACTCAGTGAAGAAATATATAAAAAAGACAAAATTGGCTTAGAAATAAATAATAAATTAAAAGATACCCGAAGTACAAAAGAGTCAAACAATATTAATAAAGGGCATCAAAAAAGCCAGAAAATCAAGGAAACCAAGTGACATAAACAAGTCAAAATGATCAGAAAGAAAGGAGTAGAAATGGAAGTGACAGTATTAGAAGTAGTAAAAATGCACAGGAGAATTATATTTATATTATTAAAGTCCCTTGAAGAAATAAAACAATGGAATATAGTTATTATGTAAAACTATAATCTAAGAAACTAGTAATAGAAAAACCTGAATCTACCACTGAAGTTCACTGGGTACCTAAAAAAATTAACATAAAATGATCAACTCTGAGACTTATCAAAGTAAAACTTCAATTACAAAGCTAAAGAATAACTCTTCTAAACTTGGAGGAAAAGAGTTCAAATAATTAATAAGGCAAAATATTTTGTAGGCCTTTCAAGCTAACTTACAGGATTTCTTGTTTCAGCACCAACATGAAAAATGCCTGAAGTCATCTCTCCAGTACTTACAACAAGGAAAAAATAAAACAAAACAAAACAAAAACCAATGCTTAAAAAACTTAAAATCAATGGCTATTCTTAAACCAAACAGAAAACTGAAGTTTCAGGACAAAATGTCATGCCCACATATGGAGAGACAGGAAAACCCAGAAAGAAACAGGCAAAATCTTGGAGAAAAAGGTGAGGGAGTCATTAATTGTTTAGAACACATAAGTAGTAATTTCAATAAATCACTCGTGTCTGAAAGTGGATTAGGGTAACAATGAGAGACTTCAATGAGTCACAAAGGGGAACCTCCGTAGTTTTGTGGGTGCTAAGAAACCCCACCAGGTTCTCATGGTAAAAATTTGATAAAGATCTTCTTCTGGTGGTGACCCCCATACCAACAGAAATTCAATACATCAACAGAGGATTATAGCTGAAAATTTTAAGATACTGACTTTCTGAGACAGAATACTTTGTGAAACCCAAAGTTGATAGTGAATGCAAAAAAACACTTACTACAGGAATATGAAATAATGGTATGATATCCACAGCTACAGCAAGCATTAAAAAGAGCTCAAATATTATCCAGATAAACAAAGTTCCTATTACCCAATATAGCATGTGGCTTTCAACTAAAAAGTCATGAGGAATGCTAAAAGGCAAGGAAAAAGTCTGAAGAGACAAAGCAAGCATCAGTACCAGATTCAGATGTGGTAGAGATATGAATTTACCAGAAGGAAATTTCATATCCCCATGATTAATATGCTAAGGATTCTAAAGGAAGGCTAGACAACAAAAAAGACCAATGGGTAACTTAAGCAAAGACATGAAAACTACTATTCATATTATTTATAGGGATGAAGGAAGGCATGTGTCATGATGAGCGCTGGGTGTTATACTCAACTAATGAATTACTGAACACTACATCAAAAACTAATGATGGACTACTATACAGTGGCTTACTGAACATAATAAAAAACTAAGTTAGAAAGGAAAAGAAAAGAATGAGTACTCAGACAATGCAAATGCCTGAACATTGAATCCATATGGCTAAATGAGAGTAGTTAATCTGAAAATGTTACATACTGTTTGATTCTAGTGATATGATATTGTAGAGAAAGGAAAACCATAGAGATGGTAAACATATCAGTTATTACCACTAGTTTTCAAGAAGAGAAAGAAAACTGAACAGGTATCCTTCAGGTATTTGGGAATTTAGGAAATTTTTTTTTTTTTTTAGTGTGATAAAACTATTTTCTGTGATGCCAAAGTGGTAGATACATGACACTTTGTATTTCTCAATACATATAGAAAATTAAACCACCAAAAATGAACCTTGATTTATACCTATTTTAAAAATAAAATCATTTAGGAAATTATAAGATCCTAGGATAGAATGCAGAATATGACACACAATGCAACTACATTACAAATATATGAAACAACTCCACTGAGAGATGAGGGGGAATGTCACTAACCTAAATAACTACAAATGAGTGGAGTCTGCAAGACTAAAGGCAAAATAAACTGTGCATAAGCACTGTACTTTACAAAATTGTTTTCCACATGGATACAGGTTAACAATTTTGTTTGTTTGTTTGTTTTATTTCATTTCTTTTCAGTGTAACAGAATTCATAGTTTTACAACACACCCAGTGTTCCATGCAATGCGTGCCCTCCACAATACCCACCACCTGGGTCCCCCAACCTCCCACCCTCCACCCCTTCAAAACCCTCAGGTGGTTTTTCAGGTTAACAATTTTGTTACCAGTATTCACAATTCAAGCAACAAAATCAATAAAATAGTATGGGAATATACTCCAAAGTATATAATCCACTTCCATGACTCTATACAAATATACATAAAATATTAAATACATAAATATAGGAAAACAGATAAATCTATGCAGGATGATTATAAATAATTTATGTAGATAGTCTCCTCATGAAATGCAGCTTAACTTCTTCTGCTTAAGTGTGGACTGTACTTAATGAGTCCCTCAAAGAGTGTACTATGGAGGGGTAAAACAAAAACAAAACAAAATCAATTACTTTATTGTGGAAAAACATGATAAACACCACCTCGGACCACTGATCAAGTTTTACATCAACAGGGATACATCATGTTGGTAGTAACCGTGATATGAATGCTGAAATCAATATTTTATCTCTGTGGCGTTCCTTCTAAAAGCACCTACCCAAAGTCTAAGCATGAAGAAAACATCAGCAAAACCCAAACCAAGAGTTGTTAAATCATCAAAAACAAGGGAAATATGAGAAACTGTCAACAATGTAATGTGATATATTGAATAGCATCCTGAACAGTAAAAGGACATTAGATAAAAACTAAAGAAATCTGAATAACATATTAACTTTTAGTTAATAATAAAATATCAATATTGGGTAGTTAATTTTGACCATGTTAAAATTAGTTCTGTCCTTCATCATTTTCTTTTTTTTTTTTAATATTTTATTTATTTATTTGACAGAGCGATCACAAGTAGACAGAGAGGCAGGCAGAGAGAGAGAGAGGGAAGCAGGTTCCATGCTGAGCAGAGAGCCAGATGTGGGACTCAATTCCAGGACCCTGAGATCATGACCTGAGCCGAAGGTAGCGGCTTAACCCACTGAGCCACCCAGGTGCCCACTATCATTTTCTAAAATCTTAAGTTACTATCTTATTTGATGGGGAAACACTATATGCATTACAATTGAGATTAGAAATAAGGAAAGGAGACCACTATCTCCGCTACTATTCAACATTACACTAGAGATATTTGCCATTACAATTAGAAAAAAATTAACTTATTCCATACATAAAAATCTGTAAAAAAAAAAAAAAAAAAAAAAAAAAAAAAAAAAAAAAAAAAAAAAAAAAAAAAAAAAAAAAAAAAAAAAAAAAAAAAAAAAAAAAAAAAAAAAAGAATTAAAACTATCTGTAGTCTCACCTATCAAAACTTAAAAAAAAAAGAAACTTACCTTATAACATTAAGAATTAAAAGAAAAGTATATTTGGAATATGCTAACAAAAAATAAAAATGCTTCCCAGGCTTTTATCATATTTCATTTCAAACAGAATGCCCAGAACTCAGTGTAACAAGGAAAAGTTTTCTGAATCAAATAAAAATAAGACAAAAAATAAATCCCTTAGTGAAGAGACAAAAAACAAAAAACAAACAAACAAACAAAAACTCCTTAAAAATCCCAGGGAATAAATAATAAAATAAAATGAGTTATTTCAGTAACATAGTAAGAAGCAAATTAACATTCAAACAAAAATTAATAGCCTTCACACACACAAACTGAGTAAGCCATTAAAGGACATAATGGTAGAGAAAAATCTCATATATAATGGCAAAAAAGAAGGATTAAGTACTTAGGAATAAACAAACAAAAATGTGCAAACCGATATGAAGGAAATTTTACAACACAACTAAAAAGGCACAAAATTAGACTCAAACAAATTGAAAATCATTTCCCTGCTTTTGCGTAGGATGAATCAGCATTATATAATTTCAGTTCTCCCTAATTTACAAATACAATGCAATCCTAATAAAAGCATCAACAAGTTTTTTAAAGAATTAGACATGTTGATACTAAAGTCTGCCTAGAAAACTAAGCATGGACGTATAGTCAGAAAAACATTGAAGAAAATAAACATTCAGTAGAACTAGTTCTTCCAGATATTAAAATGTATTATAAAGTCACCAATTAAGACAATGTGGTATTGATACATGAACAGACAGAAAGACCAGAAACATTGATTAGAAAAGCCCAGTAAGAGGAGTCAAGATGGCAGAGAAGTAGCAGGCTGAGACTACATCAGGTAGCAGGAGATCAGCTAGATAGCTTATCAAACCATTGCGAACACCTACAAATCCAACGGGAGATCAAAGAGAGGAAGAACAGCAATTCTGGAAACAGAAAATCAACCACTTTCTGGAAGGTAGGACTGGCGGAGAAGTGAATCAAAAGCTACGGGAGGATAGACCGCGGGGGAGGGGCTGGCTCCCCGCAAGCGGTGGAGCAACGGCGGAGCAACGGAGCACTAAATCGGGACTTTCAAAAGTCTGCTCCACGGAGGGACATTGCTCCAGAGGCTAAACCGGGTTGAAGCCCACGCGGGGTCAGTGTGGCCCCAGGTCCCGCAGGGTCACAGAAGGATCGGGGGTGTCTGAGTGTCACAGAGCTCGAAGGTATCTGAGCGGGGAAGCCGGCTACAGAGACAGAGCCGAGGAGTGAGCTCTCAGCTCGGGGTTACCTCTAACTGGTCACAGGCTGGGTGAGCTCAGAGCGCAGCCAGAAGCGAGGGAGACGGGAGTGGCCGGGGCTTTTCTCTGAGGAGTGGGGCCCCGAAATCTCGGCTCCTCTGGGCCAGAGACTGGGAGGCGACCATTTTCATTCCCATCCTCCGGAACTCTACGGAGAGCGTTCAGGGAACCAAAGCTCCCGAAAAGCGAAACCGAGCAGATTATTTAGCCCGGCCCCTGGTAAGGGCGGTGCAGCTCTGCCTTGGGCAAAGACACTTGAGAATCACTACAACAGGCCCCTCCCCCAGAAGATCAACAAGAAACCCAGCCAAGACCAAGTTCACTTAACAAGGGGAGCAGCGGAACTCCACAGGAGGAGAAAGCAAAGAGCGGAATTCATGGCTTTCTCCCCGATTCTTCTTGCAGTTAATTCAATTTTTTCTTTAATTTTATTTTTTTTCTTTTTCTCTTTTTCTGCTAATTATTTTTAAATTTTACCCTTTTCTTTTTTTTAACATTTTTAACTAGTTTATCTTAACAATACCTTTTCCAAAAAAATAATAATCTTTTTTGAACCTTCATTATTATAGTCATATTTTATCCTTCATAGTATTAAATTTTATTTTTTGTATTCACATAAGGTGTTTTTATTCTAAAAAAATTTGGGGTACAACTTCCTCTAGTGGATTAAAAGACACCCTAAATCTAGCTTCAGGCTTGTTCTAGTCTCCAGCCTGAGCAAATTCCCTCCACTTCTTTTTCTTTATTCTCCCAACCAACTTAATCAACTCCTTTTTTTTAGAAATTAAAAAAAAAAATTTGTTTTTCATCTTTATAGGCATATTCCATCCCTTCACTGTGTTTACTCTTATACATTTTTCATTCTTTAAAATTTTGGGAGGTACTTTCTTCTAAGAGACCAAAATACCCCACAATTAAGTGGGTGACCCTGTTCTAGTCACAGTCTAATATATATATATATATATATTTTTTTTTCTTTTTTATATTTTTTTTCTTTATTTGTTTTCTTTTTATTTTAATTTTTTTTTCTGAACTTCTTTTTATACCCTTTCTCCCCCTCCCACATGACTTGGGGTCTCTTCTGATTTGGTTAAAGGGCATTTTCCTGGGGTCTTTGCTACCCTTTTAGTATTTTATTTGCTCCTTCATATACTCTTATCTGGAAAAAATGACAAGGCGGAAAAACTCACCCCCAAAAAAAGAATAAGAGACAGTACCAAAGGCTAGGGACCTAATCAGTACAGACATTGGTAATATATCAGATCTAGAGTTCAGAATGACGATTCTCACGGTTCTAGCCGGGCTCGAAAAAGGCATGGATGATATTAGAGAAACCCTCTCTGGAGATCTAAAAGCCCTTTCTGGAGAAATAAAAAAACTAAAATCTAACCAAGTTGAAATTAAAAAAAAGCTATTAGTGAGGTGCAATCAAAAATGGAGGTTCTTACTGCTAGGATAAATGAGGCGGAAGAAAGAATTAGTGATATAGAAGACCAAATGACAGAGAATAAAGAAGCTGAGCAAAAGAGGGACAAACAGCTACTGGACTACGAGGGGAGAATTCGAGAGATAAGTGACACCATAAGACGAAACAACATTAGAATAATTGGGGTTCCAGAAGAAGAAGAGAGAGAGAGGGGAGCAGAAGGTATATTGGAGAGCATTATTGTAGAGAATTTCCCTAATATGGCAAAGGGAACAAGCATCAAAATCCAGGAGGTGCAGAGAACCCCCCTCAGAATCAGCAAGAATAGGTCCACACTTCGTCACCTAATAGTAAAATTTACAAGTCTTAGTGACAAAGAGAAAATCCTGAAAGCAGCCCGGGAAAAGAAGTCTGTAACATACAATGGTAAAAATATTAGATTGGCAGCAGACTTATCCACAGAGACCTGGCAGGCCAGAAAGAACTGCCATGATATATTCAGAGCACTGAATGAGAAAAACATGCAGCCAAGAATACTATATCCAGCTAGGCTATCATTGAAAATAGAAGGAGAGATCAAAAGCTTCCAGGACAAACAAAAACTGAAAGAATTTGCAAACACCAAACCAGCTCTACAGGAAATATTGAAAGGGGTCCTCTAAGCAAAGAGAGAGCCTAAAAATAGTA